>LNAC01000153.1:2864159-2920020 GCA_002007465.1 Ailurus styani
AAAATTTTAAAAAAAAAAAAAAAAAAAAAAGATGAAGAGACCAGAGGGTTCAGTCTCTGCCATTTGAGGATGTAGCAAGAAGACAGGAGGAGCGTTCTCACCAGAACCGAATCCCATGCTGGCATATTGATTTTGGACTTCCAGCCTCTAGAACTATAGGAAATTAATGTTAGTTGTTTAAGCCACCCAGTCTGTGGTTTTTATTATAATAGTCTGAGCTGACTAAGACAGGTATAGTGAAAAAGACGCAGAGGTGAGGCTGGAGGAGTGACCCCAGAACAAAGCCTGAAATACCTTGTGAGTCCTGCTACAGCATGTCTTTGGAAGACCTTTGCAGGCTCTCATACCTCACTTCCTAACGCCTCCTGCTAGGGATGCTTCAGCCCTACTGTCAAGACAGCCTTCCGGGCGCCTGGGTGGCTCAGTGGGTTAAAGCCGCTGCCTTCGGCTCAGGTCATGATCCCAGGGTCCTTTAAAGCCGCTGCCTTCGGCTCAGGTCATGATCCCAGGGTCCTGGGATCGAGGCCCACATCGGGCTCTCTGCTCAGCGGGGACTACTTGTAATCTCTCTCTCTGTGTCAAATGAATAAATAAAATCTTAAAAAAAAAAAAAAAGACAGCCTTCCTGGGGCCGAGGAATCTAGATGTCTGGTACCCCAAACCCCTATTCTAGTAGCTGAGATTCTGCCTTGACCTGAGCAAGGACCAACAGTGCACCTCTGTTTGGCTTACAGAACCCAGGCCCTGGTTGCCCGTGTTTGGGTCCCAACCACGAAAAGTTAGAAGCATCCACATTCCCCTCGCAGACCGGGGTTCTACATTTCTTTTTCTGGACCTAGCAGAAATAGAATCCTATTCCTGATTCTGGGGCCTTGCTGGAGTTTACACCTGTGACTGGTCTGTCCCTGCCTTCTCAGTCAAATAACCATTTATCACTAAATCACCTCCTGACATGGCATCCCACCTGCCCATAACACCTCCGGGACCACCTGGGTGTTGACCCTGCTCACTCTTAGCCTTCACTTATCCTCCATCTTCCCTCTGCCTGCTTTTTCCTCCAGCACCTGCAGCTGAATCCAACTCTTGAGGCCTTCTGAATATCCTGTCTAGTCTCTGCAGTGTCAAGTCTGGCCTGACTACAGTGTTTCTAAATAATTTTTTTTGGTAAACTTCTTATGAAGTACCACAAGGACAGCTAAAATATTGCCTGAAAGGAAGAGTGTTCAAATACCAGACAGGCAAGAAAGAACAGTAAAATAGAGTGGGTTTGGGTAATTCATAATGTTTGCGAATTAAGAGACTGGATGGATTTTGGTGTGGTCTAGCAGAGAGGTATAGTTGAGTTAGTGCTTCCATTTATTTAATCAGCAGACATTTAGAGGGTAACTGCTTTGTGCCAGAAACTACTTTAGGGTCTGAGATCTTGGCTGCAAACAAGATAAATTTATGTGGTGATTCTAGTCCAGAGAAGGGAAATCTGAACTTTGAACTGTCATCAAGGATGGGGTAAGAATGTTCTAGTGAATATCTGTACAAGTCATCTGCTAAACCTGGTCCACAAGTGACTTTGAGATTTTGGGGAATCCCTATACCACATGTCCTCTAAGACCCCTTTCAGCTCTGAAAATCTCTGTCCTACTGGGTCCTTTCTGCCAGGAATCCTAAGGCAGAAGGCACAGGTTAGAAACAAAATACCCCCAGAAGAATTGTTCCAGTTGCTTGCTTAGAAATATGATGCTGCAGGTAGAACCAGAAACAACAGCAAGGGAGGGGGAGATGGATATGGCAGGAATGTTTCTACTTTATCTGTTGCTCTGTTTGGTGACATCTCATCCTTCATGAGGACGGTTTTTGTGAAAATTTTCCTCACGTATATATGGAGTAAGGATATTATTCAATGATTGTCAGCAGTGAGAAATGCATGCAGAGATAAAGAAAGGAGTTTGCTTCTCAGTGACAGTGAATAGGATCTATTTCCTTTATCAGAGAATCTGGGCTCTAATGAATGGATCCCATACGGCCTATCCATCATCTGCCCAGAAAGCATAACAAGCCCACTACCTGGTTAGCCAGCTACCTGGACCTTCTCTCCTGTGGATGACTGTTCCCTCTTTGCTTCTATGCCACAAGTATGCTAGTGTAAAGAGAGAGGAGAAGAGGCCTTTGGAGCTGCCAAAGTCATGCAGTGGGGAAGTTTTGGTGCTAACCTGAAAGTGATCAGCTTTCTCTTCTAGAACATCAACGGAGCTTTTATCCTTAGGCTGGTCTGTCTCTTTATTTTGCTCTTTCAGATCAATACCCTTCCTCCTCATTTGAATTTAAGAAAAATATTTTGCATGTGTTTATAAAAATAAATTATCTCCAGGTAATAAGACAGATGGGGACATTTACATTTTTAAAAAATTTATCAGTATATTCTAAATGATAGCTATTCAGCAAGTGGCTCTCTAAAAGAATATGTTTCTCTAAAGTTGGTACCAATATGGGAGTGTAGACTAGTATAACCTTCTTGTAAGGTGATTTAAAAGCATTCTTAACAATTAAAATATAGATACTCTTTGTTATTGCAATTCTCTCTCAAAAATATGCTAAAGAATATTTCTTAAGTGTGCAAAGAATTACTTAAAATAATTTCCATGGCAACATTTGCAAAGCAAAATTGGAAATAGCTTAGTTATCTATCGATAGCTGGTTCATTAAATTATGGCTATTCTGTACAGCCAGATACTCTGTAACTATTAAAAGAAAATGCTAGATCCATAATTGCTGAAATGGAGAGATCACTAAGTTATTTCATTCAGTGAAAAAGCAGGGTCTAGAAGGGAACTTCCGTGATTCCGTTTTGTTCTGTTTCTTGGTCTGGATGGAGCTGGTTACATCTGCACACTGAGCTTATAAAAAATTCAAGGAGTTACAAACTTAAAATGCATATATGTTTCTGCATGCATGTTGCACTTCAAGAAAAAAGTTAAAACACTGTACAGAATATTGTAGGTAATGTCTTGTAATTTCAGAACAGTATTTATATTAATTGCTTTGGCATTTATACAAATTCTAGGAAACACAAGACGCTATAAACAATGATAACTTCTGGAATGGAGAAAAGAAGTGAGGACATGTAGAATTTTACTTCCGGTTTTCTGTCTTTCGTGCTTCTTAATTTGTTTTTTTTTTTTAAGAGAAAAAGTAGTTAATTATTTTAAATACTGGTACACATTCCGGGGAACATTAAAGTAACACTCTGCACTCACAGTCAGCTGTCAAGCTCTGTGATGGTTTTTCTTTGCTGGATCTTTGCTCTCTACTTCTAGAATTCATCACAATGCATCTGCAATGCCCTTTTCTCTTCTTTGGCCCACCAGCCTCTGTCTCCACGTCTTTCAAGGCTTCCATTCCAGATCTAAGTGGGTGAGCATCTGTTAAGCAGCTGCTGCTTCCAAATTGAGAAAGGGCCACATTGCAAGCAAGAGGCCAGGGCAAGAATCATTCTGAGTGGAAAATGGCTTGGCAGGGTCCAATGCTCTGGGACCCATCTGAGAGGAAAGATCATTAATGTTAATCTAACTGAGCTCAGGGTGGGAGGAAGCAGACCTGTAGTTTCTGGAGGAACCGGCTTGAACTAAGGGCTGGTTTCATTTGACAGAGACAATGAGGAATCACTTGCCTGTGCTAAAGGGAGACACGATTATCCATAACTGATACATGATTTTCAGTTCCCTTCTTTGTTCTTGTGCAGAGGAGCAGGAAAGGAGCAGGGAGGAAGTGGGGTCACGAAGCTTCACAATGCCAAGGTCTGTGCCCAAGCACGAGGTTGGGATTTCCATTCTTTTTGGAGGAATTACAGGGTTGGTTACACAGAGCCATTTACTTTTAGGTTCTTAGGTACCTCCAAAATCTTATCAGCTAAATGCAAGAGTTTCCATTCACCATAACCTCTAGTGGTTGAGAGCAAGGGATTTAGAACAGGCTGAGTCATGCATAAATCCTGATTTTAACACTGACTTTGTGATCTTAAGTGAGCATCTGAGCTTCAGTATCTTCATCAATAAAAGGAGAATAATATATGTGGCTCATAAAGTAGTTCTTAGTTATTAACTTTGCTGATGTTAATATTCTTTACATTTACAAAGTGCTTTTATTGTGTCACAGTACCTATAAGGTAGATTTATTTATAACTATTTTGTACGAGAGAAAATGGAAAATATAAGGATATGTCTCAGAGCCGAGATGGGATTTAAACACAAATCTGGGGGTGCCTGGGTGTGGCTTAGTCGGTTAAGCAGCTGCCTTCGGCTTGGGTCGTGATCCCAGGGTCGTGGGATTGAACCCCTCATCGGGCTCCCTACTCAACGGGAAGCCTGCTTCTCCCTCTGCCTGCCTCTCTGCTTACTTGTGCACTCTCTCTATCTCTCTGTCAAATAAATAAATAAAATCTTTAGAAAAAAATAATAAACACAAGTCTGTGTGATGCAGAACCCGGTGGGCTTTGAACCCCTCACTTTGTGTTGGGACTATATAGGTTAATCCTATCAAAATGACCATATTCTGAGATCTCATGAGAGCAAATGTGCTTAATGCAAGCCTCTGTTGGCGCCCCAAACTGTGAAATTATAGTTCTATTCAGAATCTCCAATGACTCAAACATTAATAAAATTCTTACAGACTAAAAACATTAAGATTGGTCCACAATGCACTCTCACGTCATTAAAATAACACACAGGTAGTAACAGGTGACACTGACCCATTGGTTAGACTAGACCAGTGCTTCTAGAAGGGTCCTCTGCAAGAAGGGAAGGGTGGCATCATTATCACCTGGGAGGTTTTAGAAATGCAAATGATGTCCCACCTCAGACCTACTGAATTCAAATCTAGTTGGATGGCAGGGATGTGCTTTGATCAGCTCTGCATGTGATTCTCATACACATTAAGGTTTGAGAAGAATTGGGCCTGGAACAAGATGTTAGGGCAAATCACTAGCTATAAAAAGGGAAGGAAGGGGGTGAGGTCTGTGTCTACATTATTAGGAGAGAGAGTCTTCCTCCTAGAGAAACAGCCTGGTCCTTTTCTCCAGGTGCTTTAAGAGTTTAAGGAAACTCTTTTATATGTTGTTTGGGGAATGGTGGGAGGATGCTACAAGCAAGAAGCGGGGGAATTACAATTAACTGCTTCCTAAAATCTGGAGAGTTTTTTCAAACACCAATCAGACTTTAGGTAACCTGAAAAAGATGTTCTCTTTTACTTTCTTTTTCTTTTTCTTTTTTTATTTTTATTTTTTTTAAGATTTTATTTATTTATTTGACAGAGAGAGATCACAAGTAGGCAGAGAGGCAGGCAGAGAGAGAGAGGAGGAAGCAGGCTCCCCACTGAGCAGAGAGCCTGATGCGGGCCTCGATCCCAGGATCCTGAGATCATGACCTGAGCCGAAGGCAGAGGCTTTAACCCACTGAGCCACCCAGGCGCCCTTACTTTCTTTTTAAACAGAGAAACTTTCTGAAAGTGTTCTGTAGAGACAAATATATGCTCTGGACCTAGAATCAGGAATCTGGGGTCTGTTACCTATTTTTCTTTCCCTGTTCCATCTTCTTCATCCCAGACCATCTCCTCTCCTCTCTCCAGCTCCTCCTTCTGTTTCTTAATTCTTCTGAAGTCACTGGCCTGTTTGGGGAATTCTTGGTGAATACAGTAGGCTATACCCCTACCCTCAGGGAGAATAGAGAGTACTGAAGAGATAGTGAGAAATAAATGGACAAATACAAAGCAGTGTACTCCATGGAGTGATCAAGAAAACTCTTTCCAGAGAAAGGGTTGGCTAGAATAAGCCTTGCTTAGGGAAGAATTTTGGAGTGAGGTGAGAACGGAAGGAAGCATGGGCCAAGAAGTTAAAAGATAAAGAAGGGTTGGGGTGCTTGGGTGGCTTACTCGACTGGGCGTCCAACTCTTGATTTTGGCTTAGATCGTGATTCCACGGTTGTGGGATTGAGCCCCAAATTGGGCTCCATGCCCAGCATGGAAGGTGCTTGGGACTCTCTCTCTCTCTGTACCACCCCCAATTGCCAAAAAACCAAAAACAAAAAAACATACAATGAATTTTAAGGTCTTTTGGTTTAAACAGAGAAGAAAGCCATGGTGCTTTTGATATGAAGCCTAGGAAACTAGCAGGGGTTGGAAGTGGGGGCCTTGAGCAATCAAGAAAGACTTCTCTCTGCAGAGATAGTTGTCCTTTGTGGAACAGGGGGAGAAGAATGCTCATACTCTCCTCTTCCTCCTTTCATCTCGAGCTAAGATTCATCAGGGGAAGCCAGTAACAAAGTTTCTGATGCATAGCATTTCTTGTTGGCAGAGGAATGCACCTGTAAGAAGTTTAGTGAGTTTAGGTGCACCTGGGTGGCTCAGGTGATTAAGCATCAGCCTTTAGCGCAGGTCATGATCCCCTGGTCCTGGGTTTGAGCCCCACCTAGCGCTCTCTGCTCCTCAAGAAGCCAGCTTCTTCCTCTCATCTGCCTGCTGCTCCCCCTGCTTGTGCTCTCTCTCTGTCAAATAAATAAATAAAATCTTAAAAAAGAAGTTCAGTGAATTTGAAGTTCATATTTCTCATAGTACCACTTCCTGGATTATTTTTTTTCTAAGCTTGGGGGCCCACAGAGCAGGACAGCTTCGTGGTTACATATATCATCTTTGGGATTAGCCAAATGGAGATAAATAGCTTCAAATGGCTGTGGTGCCTCTTACTGTGTTTGTGTTTTTGTGCAAGGCAAGTAAACCTCTCTGACTTTCCATTAATATGCAAATAATAATGCAAATAATAAAACCTACCCCTAAGACTGTTGTAAAGATTAAATGAGATAATATATTGTTGGCACAGGTTCTGGGTGCATAGTAAGCTCTCAAGTGTTCTAGTTAAAACATTCCTTGTCCTTTTATTAATTTTATTGATCAGCAAGTGCTTACTTTCTTCTTAGTCTATAAAAGAATAAGACGATTCCTTCTCTTTGCTCCAGAAGCATTGGGTAGGAAGAACATGATAAATTGTGATAAGTGAGACAGAAACTGTACTTTATGGAAATTTAGAGATAATGCTAACTACTGGCTGGAGAAATGGATTTATAGCAAGGGCAACATTTGAGTTAAGTCTTGAAGGGTATGCTAAGAGAAAGAGGAAAAGAAGCAAGAATGTGTTCTGATGAAAAACCACAATTTATTGAATGCTTACCAAGTTCTGGACACTGTTGTAGGCATAATACCCATTTACTTCTCACAAAAACCCTAGGAGATGGATACCATTATTTTCCCCCATTTTATGGAGTGAGAAACAGCAGCATAGAGAGGTGAAATAGCTTGCCCAAGGTTCTATAACTATTAAGCAATAAAGTCAAGGTTTGATTTTAAGTAGCCAGCCACATAGGTTCTTAATAACTAGATTCATGTTTGTGTTCTAGTTAATTAATTATGCCTCTATTTTTATCCCAAATTAATTTAAAAAGGCAAATAATTTGACTTGGCTGGAACATAATGTGCTTGATGGGGCTTATTTGGAGAAATTGGAGATTATTTGAAGAAATTCAAGCCCCAGAGAAGGGGATTGAAATCTCTTTTGGGGTACGCGGGTAAGAGCAAAGATTTCTGAGAAGAAACATTGAGAAATAATAATAATTCCATGTGGTAGAAAGAAGCCCTCTGGTGCCCTTATTTCATTGCCTCATGGTTTTATGAACTGAAATACATTCCACTCACACAAACCACTTCAGGATCTTTTATTTTTAATCTTTCCGACATAGGAGAACAAATTTAACAATGAGATTCTGTTTCTGTTCTGTACATGTGGATAATTAAATTTGCATCCCACTTCAGTGTTGGATCTGCTGTTTGAAGGGAAATGTATCAATTGGACACATGCCCCATGATTTCTAGTCTGCAAATAAGGCTTTTGGAGGAGGGGGGGAAAAAGGCAACATTTTTCTCCCGAGCAGTAATCACAGTAAAATCTTCACTTAGTGACAGCTTGTTTGTGGCTGGATTAATTCCCATTTGAGAGGGGCCAAAGGGCAGGGAATTGAAGGGAGGAAGCTGGAGAGAGGCAGGGTATAATTATGGAAAGTCCCAGAGGACTCTGAGAACAGAAGTTTGCAGGGGAGCTCAACTGCACATACCTGACAAGGATCTTGGTCAGGAAGCCCCAGGGACCTCTTGCAGTCTCTGGTTTATTTCCAAGGTCCTCATATCCTTTTTCCATATAGAACCTAGGGACTTGCCCTGATTCATGGAAGTTACAAATGTTGTGGAGTACAATTAATTGATGTATGAGTCTGGGCATGAGGAGATGCACTTGGGTATAAATCTCAGTCCTGCCACTCTGTGTGTGTCTGTGAGACCTTGAGAAAGTTTCTTGCCATCTCTGAGATGCTTTCTTTCCCTGTGGAAAAATGCAGGATTGCTAATTCTACATAATATTGAAGGTGCAATTAAAAAAATGTAGAAAAACTCTTGACACATATTAAGTCTCAAAGGATGTTTTCCTAACTTTTCTTTCCATTTAGTATCACCCCTGCATTTCCATTTTTTTACTATACCACTCATTTGTTTCAATAAAGTCAACTTCTCAATCATCATATGATCTCTCTGATATGAGGAACTTGAGGGCCAGGGTGGGGGTTCGTGGGGGGTAGGGAAGGAAAAATAATGAAACAAGATGGGATGGGGAAGGAGACAAACCATAAGAGACTCCTAATCTCACAAAACAAACTGAGGGTTACTGGGGGGTGGGAGGGTAGGGATAGGGTGGATGGGTTATGGACATTGGGAAGGGTTTGTGCTATGGTGAATGCTGTGAAAGGTGTAAGCCTGATGATTCACAGACCTGTACCTCTGGGGCAAATAATAATAATAATAAATATATATATAATAAAAAATAATAAAAAAAATAAAGTCTACTTCTAAGTAGGGGGTGGTAGAAATTGATGCATAAGGAGAAACTCATTTAAATGGCAATAGTTTTGGGTATCAATTGAGATAATTTCACTAGTAACTAAGGATGTTGTATGTAACAACAACAAAACAAACTTGGTGATTACTTTCATTCTCCTACTGACCTCAGCATATCTTTCTTTCCCCTGGCTCTTGCCACTGTTCCAGGAAGTTAAATGAATAAACTTAAACAGTTTTTATTTCCTACGAGCCTGTAATTCACATGAGGGCAGAAACTGTGTGTGACTTTTTCATGCCTGTACCACTCTTTCCTATCCCAGGACTTGAAATGATGTTAAAAAAGCATATGTAGCATGAATGAATGAATGAATGAATAAGTAAATGATTTTTTTTCCTGCCCTTAGAGTCTTCCAAACCTTAGGTTTTTGAAAGAACATGGAGAGAAAACAGTAAAGAATGTTTGGTCTGTATGGGATGAAGTGAAGTGCAGTTCTCATTTGGTCAACCAGAAGGACATTAGAACCTGCCCCTCCTCATCCTAAATTCTGGAGATAAGCCTTTTTTTCTGGGTGAACATAAATGTGTTTTGAATGATTTGTACTAAGTTAAACACTAGCTAGGTCTGAAAAGTACATAAATAATGACAATAACAATATTTTCCATGATTGAAAAGCATTATTTGCTTTGTAAACACATTGGTCTCAAGCATTTTATCTTTCTTGCCTTCTCTTCTGTCTTCTCACTATGGTGTGGAGAATGAATCAGAGAGACCATTCAAAGATGATAGCAGTAGTCTAGAAGATTTATGATGCCAGCCTTGACTAGGAGGGGAGTCGAGCAAATAATAACATGATACATTTGAAATACATTTTTGGAGTAGACCTGAAGGAAGCTGAAGAGCTCTGAAGGTAGAAAATGGGGAAAAGACGTGAATTAAGGTTGACTCCTAGGTGTTTGAAATAACAAATAGATATTGGTACCCTTTCTTCCCTTTCTTTCTTTTTTTCTTTCTTTCTTGTGGAGGTAGGGGAGCTGGTGAAATATACACATCACTTTTCTTTAACTTTTTCTGTTTGGAAATACTGTTTGTGATGTCTGTCACCTCAAAGAGAAAAATTTCTCTTTGGCAGTTCACATTATGAATTCTAGAATTCAGAGGTGGATTGGACTGGCAATGAATTTGAACTTCTTCAACATGAAAGTAGTCTTTAAAGCCATGATATTGGATGGATCTCCTTCACAGGAAATCTTACCCTCTTCTCTTTTGAACATAGACTGGTCTCAACCAAAAGTAGACTCCTGTCCCTCTTGCAATGAAGAGTAATATGTAACCTAAACTCATGGATTCAAGGGAAAATACTGGGAGAAGTTAAAGATTTGAAGGCAATATTCTTGGAGCTAAAGTTTAGGAATGGCTTAAAAGTTTGTGAAATATCTTGAGACTTAAAGAATCATAGAATTTCAGGATTAGATGGTAGTTTAAGGAACTTTTGGACTATTATCCCTTCAAAGAATAACTCTATACAATGTGCCTGGTAAGTTCTCAAAGTCAGTGCTTATATACTTCCTGTGGTTAGGAGTTTACCACCATGTGATACAGTTCGATTGTATTTACTTTCATTATCCGGATCGTAAAGAATTTGCATAATTTTTCCCATGATAATGTTGTAGATATTTGAAGACCATGATTATATCTCCTCTTTCCCACCAACATTTCTATCCCTACGTTTTTTTTCCAGCCTTTCTTCTACACCATTCTCATTTTTGTTTCTGTGTAACCCCTCATTTCTCTCTCAATTCTAAGTGTTGTACATAGCCCTCAAAGTGTTTGTATTTCAAGATGTGTTACGACTTTGTTTACACCATTTATGATGGTCAGCAGATAGAACATCAGGTTGAAAGAGACTCTTGGAAGCATTGTGTGATGACAAGGGGACATTGAAGATCACAGACATAAGTCAAATATTTCTAGATCCCCTAGAACCATTATAGTTGTATGGTCCAACTCATTTTCCCAATTGTGGGGAATATTTTTTCTGCTCCTCTCATGTTTTGGCTTCAGGTCATAGAGTTGGAATTTTCTGTCCTCCTTTAACTTTTTGGTCATCTACTTTCTTCTCCCCATGGGAAAAAGGAGGCAATAATCTAAACAACTACATTTTACAAGTAAGCAGAGACACTAATAAAGATTAGGGTTTGTAAATGGGATCTTCCTTACCTTCTCTTGCCTTTATTCATGTAGTAAGAAACTCAGCTTGGGTGTACAGGACTGAGCAGTGTCCTTTTTTTTTTTTTTCTTTCTGATTTTTGCCTTTGAATAAGTCATCAAGATAGACCTATGTCCCTCATCTGTGCAGCTATCTAGACAGTAAACTAGGTGACTACTCCAGAACCTCCTTAGTTTGCTCTCCTTTTGTAGACATGTCTGAATACATGGATTCCAATATAAAGATTTAAGATATAAGGAGGTTGGAGGTCTGGCTTAACTTCAAACCTAAGCAATATTCTTATACTTTCCTATTTACCAGAGCTTTACAAAAAGAGACCTGGGTGTTCACACAGTGATTTATAAACAGGTGTTCTGCTTCCTATTTAGTTAATTTTCTTTTAATTTCTATGGCATTGGTCAAAACTGCCAAGGGCAGACCAGTGAATAGTACTCCAATTTCCCCCAACAAGCATGAAACATTATTTTCCATCTTTTACAAGTGAACCTTATTGATAAAGCTTCCTGATTTACACAAATTCACATTGATTTCCTTTCTCTGTTTTGTCATTTATAGCCCATAACCATAGGCTTAAGTGCTAAATTATTTTCTGCCTCAAATATGATAGTAATTGTTTTATGCCCCCTAATTGAATTATAATATCCTTGAAGGGAGGACTAGTTATTGTATTTGAATACTTTTTCCCCCCCAGTCCTTTAGTGGGCAAACATGGAGCTGACTTCTATAAAGTCCATAAAAACTTCTTTATATTATTTTTAAAAAATCATCATTTGATATTAAATTCACACTGTTCACAGTGTTTAAAATCCAGCTTTTCCTTTTTTAATGTAAATGCTATTTGCATATATAAAGTCATGTACTAGTAAATGGAAGCCATCAATGAAATGCCTGGTGTAGGGGTTTTGAGGATGAACTGTATCAAACTTAAGATAGGCTTTGCACATTTAATTTGAAAAATTACTGTGCCTCCAGAAATCTAAAGATGATTATTATCTCGGTTTTTTTTAAGATTTTATTTATTTATTTGACAGAGAGAGAGATCACAAGTAGGCAGAGAGGCAGGCAGAGAGAGAGGAAGAAGCAGGATCCTCACCGAGCAGGGAGCCTGATGCGGGCCTCGATCCCAGGACCCTGAGATCATGACCTGAGCTGAAGGCAGAGGCTTTAACCCCCTGAGTCACCCAGGGGCCCCTATCTTGTTTTGATGCAAGCATAGCCATCTCCTCCAGCTCTTGCCCCTCACTCACTCTTGTGTTTCTTATCCCTTCACTGACCTGCTCTTCTCCCACCATCTCCTTTGCTTTTCCATACCTGAAGTACATGATAGAGAGATGCATGTATAATATTTCTTGTTTGCAAAATACAATCTATCAACACTTCTTATATACTACACAGAAATGAATCCATTTTAACTGGGGAAGTAGATACATCACTTTAAGTGGATGATTTTTGACAGTTTAATTCAAATTAAGTCCACTTTGTTCAATTAGAGGGGATCTGAGAAGGTATATAGGAGGATTGGGGGGGGTGAGCATGTTCTATTAGAGGAAAACAAATGCCTTTCTCCACATTAAACTTATTTGTGGAGATTTTTAGCTTAAAAAAAAGGGCGACATCCTAACAAGTTGCTAATTTATGTTCCCTCAACAAATGGTGAATTACTCACTTCATTTTATATTGCTCCTTCTTTGC
Source organism: Ailurus styani (assembly GCA_002007465.1). NCBI lineage: Eukaryota > Metazoa > Chordata > Mammalia > Carnivora > Ailuridae > Ailurus > Ailurus styani. The sequence goes on from LNAC01000153.1 coordinate 2,877,002, forward strand.
TTTTGGCTGGGTCCTGACAGTGCTGAGAGATGACAGGGAGGAGAGAGGCACAGACTCTTCCAACTTTGGAGTTGGCTACACTATGTTGGCCATGATTCATTTAATGAAGCTTTTGCTAAAAGGCTAGATCAATGCATAATGGCATTGACATTTTCAGGACCAGAGTGCTGGATTTGAGATGAGCAAGCCTGTACCATCCAGTACTTTCAAGCATGTAAGATTTTTGGTCTGTCCTAATATATGGTGCTCAAATAGTGTTGTGATAGTCAGACTTCTGCAGATAAATCTGACGCGCAGCAAATCTCCACAGGAAAACTCTAAGGTAGCAATCAGAAGTAATAATGGCCATAAAACTTGAGAAAATAAAGTGAAGGAGGTAAACAGACTGGAGTAAGGCAGTAGGGAGGTGTAGGAGCCGGGTAAAAATGGGGAGTCTGTGTTTCATGTGTAAGCAGAAATGAAACTGCACTTCTCTCTTGCTCATTGGTGTCATGGGGCAAGTACAGGCATGGTTTTAGTGGATCTTCCAGTCTTCCAAGAGAAGATAAAAAAAAATTCAGATATATGTGCAATCTTCCAGTTTTTAAATGTTGGTGCAGTCCATATAAAACCAGTCTGGGCTGAATTTCATTTATGTCCCTCATTATGTGCTACTGTTCTAGAGCTAGCAAATATACACCCTGCTTGACACCGATTCTCTCTCCTGTGCCCATGGCAGATGCTACTCATTGATCATAGAATTATTCCCCACAGAGTCTAGACATGAACTTAGAATTCTTCCCAACAACAGGCTCCACAAGCCGTCACTACCATGCATGTGGAGTTGGTAGAAGAAATCCCACACAAAGGAGACTTTAGTCATTGTAGTCAAAGATTTTGCCATTTATGATAGATTTTAAAACTTGAATAAAGAACTGGTCCAGACACTAAATTACAATAATTATGCCTCATTATTTGATCATCTTGTTCAAATTATAAATCATGTTCAAATATAGTTTTTTAGTTAGAGTCACTATGATCCTTATGAATTAGGACAAAAATTGTGTCTGCATTAAAAGGGAGAAAACAAATGTTTAGAGAAGTTAAGTGAGTTGCCAATGATAACACATTTAGAAATTGGAGGCATAAAATGTAGCTAGGTAACTGGCGATCTTTATTAAAAAAAAAAAAAATCACAGGGGCACCTGGATGGCTCAGTTGGTTAAGCATCTGCCTTTGGCTCAGGTATGATCCCCAGATCCTGGGATCCAGTGTTGACCTCTTTACTCAGCCAAGACCCTGCTTCTACCTCTGTCCCTCTCCCCCCACCTCACTCCTACTCTCTCTCAAATAAATAAATAAAATCTTTTTTTTTAATTGTAGAAAAATCCTGAGGGAAAGAAGAATTAAGCTCAGTACTGAAGCAAAAGGAAACAGTAGAAGGTTCCACTGAAGGGTCTGTGGACTTACCTGAATCCCCCTTAATTACCAAGTGCAGTTGAGGAAACAGATTTGCTGAGGAAACCTATGTAGTTGGAATTGGGTGACCATTCCTGTGCTTTTTGATTTATGGACCTTTCTCAGGGGAGAGGGTGGGGACAAGCAATACTAAGACCTTCAGACCAGGGAAGATAGCACTTCCATTGTTATTTCCAAACCTGGGAAATTGCATTGCCTGTCTACCCTGGTGACCATTCAAGTGTTTTTCTTGTGGGATTTCTGAAATAACTAGCTTGGTTCCTCCCCATACATGTGACAGAGAATCCTATGATGGGGGCATAACTACCCTTGGTTCTTCCAACAAAAACATTTGCTCTTATGCTCATCACCATTCCCCAGTTATAATGCTGCTGTCGTGACGAGGAGGAGGAGGAGGAGGATGAATGGTTATATTCCTAATCCTTCCTATTTGTGCATTTTTAATGATCTATAACTTGCCTTCACATATTGCTTTCCCTTTGACTGTCACAAAAACCCTCTTAGGTAAACAGAACAAGTAGTATGAGTGGTAGAAAGATCGATGCTTGCAATCTTCACCAATTAAATGTCAAAATCGAATCAAATAAAAGCAATAGCATAGGCTAACATTTGCAATGCGGGAACACAGGGAGGGGAATCTTAAGACAAATACTGGTACACACAGTAGAATTGTACAATGATTTAATAGCTGTTAGAACCCCAAACACACACCCACTCACTTCAGTTCACTAGTTCTTGGCTTTTCAAGTTAATTCTTTAAGATTAATAATCCTTACGATTACCAGAGGTGATTATTTTAGGACTAGCCAATTGCCATGCTGACTTTTAGACAATGTGGCACTATCTGTGCACAGGGCAAGATAAGGAAAATTTTAAAAACTTTTTTACTCAACATAAATTTTGTAATATCATAGAAAAGTGTGTGTGTGTGTGTGTGTGTGTGTGGTGAGATTTTTTTCACTTGTGCTGCAGTTCTGACTTCACCAAATCCAGAAAAGTGGAATTTGTTTCGCTCTGTTCTGATTATTATTCATACAGCTAGTTTTGCTAACGAAAAAGTAGTGTTGATTACCTTCAGCAATTCCATTCATTCCAAGATATCTTCTCAGACATTCTAGCATTACTCCTGCCAACTCTCCAGTGTCATTTTATTGAAAACCTTTCTATTTCATACTTTGAACTTATATCCAGTGTTCCTTTAATGACCTTCGAGTGCTTGTCATGTTGGCCCACAGCACAAATATGTTAATGATTTCGTAAGTAAAAAACTACATAACTTTATTCTGAAATTAACATCACTCTTCTCTATTACTAACTCACGACCATTTCACCTATTATAATTATTTCATTGATCCATCTTACCAGCTATGCATGCACCCATTTATTCATACCGTCACTCAACAATGCTTATTGAGTGCTGGTTTTAAGCCAGAACCTGGTGAACAAAATATAGTCCCTGCCCTGGGGGGCTTACTGTCTATTATATAGATCTCAACCAGAGTAGTATATTAGGAGCACATCAGGATTTTAAAAAATAGGGACACGTGGTTCCCATCCCGGAAATTCTGATTCGGGATGTTTAATGTAGGGCTCAGGCATTTGAACTTCAGAAAGTCAGATGACTTGATGTACAACCCAAAATAAGAAATGTTGGATTATTAATCTTGAATCAGTAACTTATATCAGTTTCCGCATTTTTTTTTTCTGTGATAATGTGGGATGACTTAAGGAAGTTTTCAGTGTCACAAGCTAGGAAAAATGAAAACAGCTGGCTTTGATGCACATATTCTTCTTCCACCTACAGTGCTACTTTTCACATAATTTGCTCTACCAAAATGCTGCTTTCTACACCTGCTAACATATCAAACTTGAACCTGATCGGTCTATATCAAACTACTAATTTATGCAGTAAACAAAAAAATAGAAAAAATGTGAAATATCACAGAATACTTAAGTATTCAGACTACAGGAATTCCTATATAAAAATTACCTATTTTTTAAAATAAATACGTTGTGTGGAAAAAAATATGGAGGAGCATCCTATAGACTAAAAGGGATTTAATAGACCCATCCACTAAGCATAACATATGGATCTTATTTGGATCCTAATTTAAACAAGTTATAAAACTAGGTGAAGCCATCAGGAGACAGGACATTGACTTATCTGATGTTATTAAAGATTTTATGTTAATTTATTCTAGGTATAGAGTAGCATTTTGTTTTAAAAGATCCTTATTTTATTAGAGATACCTATTAAAATATTTATAAAAAATACCAGGATTTACTTTAAAATAATCTAAGTGAAGAATGGGAGTTAGTATATTATAAAATAGGATTGGGCATGGGTTAAACATTGTAGAAGCTGGAGCAGTGATGTGTATAGGTTTCTCTCCACTTTCGTATGTATTTTGACAGTTTTTGTAATAAAAAAATAATAATAAGTAATAAAATAAATTTAAAAAAAAAACACTATTCCTTATACTGCCTAGAAGGAGAATAAAGTCTGTTTGAATCCGGGGCCATGGGCAGGGAGTGGCCCTGGGGAAGCAGACCAATTCTGAAATTTCATTTTTGGACTGGTTCAAGAGAGCAAAGGAAGGAAAATGTGATTCTCCGTCTCTTCTCTGGACCTCTTCACTCCTCTCCGCCCAGTTGCTCAGGCCTAAAGTTTTGAGCTTCATGACCTGTATCCCCATCTCCCTCATCCTTACTTCTACCATTTTGAGTCTGTTTCTGAGCTCTTTCAGCTGCATCTCCAAATGTCCTTTGATGTTCCCCATCTTTATTATCCCTTGTCTTGCCTGTGATCTCTTTCTCTTGACTGTGTATCCTAAAATATCTCAAATAAAACGGCTTTTCCTTCCTCTTGTTTTGAACTTAACACAATCCATGCTTCCTGGAAAGCCAGAGTGAGCTCTTGAACATGTATGTTTGTTCGAATCACATTCCTATCAAACCTTCGAGTGACTTGTGACTGTATTTTGAAACGAACCTTAAAAGCTTATTGAGATATATGGGATACTACCCAATGAAGTTCCTGTCAAACTCTCTTTTATTTTGAGTCTCCTAAATTGTGCTTCAAGCTTACCATCTGCCACAAGAGACCTACGTTTCCAACTTTCTTTCTTCCTGGTCCAGAATCCTCTCTCCACTGTGGTTGACTGCCTTATCACAGAAATTCTCCACTTTTTTTTTTTTGAGATTTTATTTATTTATTTGACAGAGAGAGCACAGCGAGAGAGGGATCACAAACAGGGGGAGTGGGAAGAAGCAGGCCTCCTGCTGTGCAGGGAGCCCGATGTGGGACTTGATCCCAGGACCCTGGGATCTGACCTGAGCCAAAGGTAGACGCTTAACGACTGAACCACCCAGGCACCCCAGAAATTCTCTGCTCTTCTCCACAGTCATGTTCTTTTCCATTCCACTGTGGGTGAGATCTACTTCCCTGCCTCCTGACTATGGATTTGGCCATGTAAATTCCTTTGGCCAATAAAGTGTGATGAAAAAGATAGTGGAGAGTTCTGAGACTCAGCCTCAAGATGGCTTGTGTATCTTCCTGGTGTCTTTGAGCTTAAGCACTCACCATGAGAAGAACATGACTGACCTGCTACTCCCAAAGGGAAGATAAAGCTATAGGGGACAGAGTACCCTTGTCCCCAGTCTAGATCCCCAGTCTAGATCAGCACACCCATGGACAACCTTCAGACTCAATAGCTAAATGAAAGGCCTATTGACATATGTTGCTACTTTTATGAGGCTATTTGTTACACAGCATAATTCTGACCATAGGTATTCACTGACATTGGAACCCCTCAGGGTTATGGTTTAAAAAAAAAGAAAAGAAAAAAATATGGACATATGGCTTAGAAGTTGTTTGATCTAGAACAGTCGCTTCATCTCACAGACTCCGTCTCCTTAATTTAATAAAGAATAAAAACTCCCTCTCCATCTCCCTTAAATGAGCATAGAATAAAGTCAGGAATATGAAAAGGGGCTTTACAAAGTATGAAGCACCTAAGCTCTGTGGGTCAAAAGATACTTTCTCCCAGTCATACATTCTGTCATCTTGGTCACCAGCTAGTCCTCTAGACATTTGCTCCATTTTTAACCAATGACCACCTGTCTAAGCCCAGAGTAACCCTTTACAGATGAAATTTATAGCCTTATCAACTCCATTGCTGTGTCTAATAAAGAGTCTTCCAGGCCTGAGAGGTATCCAATTGCATAATTGCTGGAGTAACTCAATCATTTCTACATATATGGTTTCATCAGCAGGCTCTACCACACACGCCACTGCCGCCACCACCACCAGGCTGGCCCTCAGGCAAGCTCTCTCTCCAGTTCCCAAGTGATCCAGAAATCTGGAATGAATAAGCTGTGGAGTCCTTACCTTTTTTTTAATTTTTTTAAGATTTTATTTATTTATTTGACAGAGAGAGATCACAAGTAGGCAGAGAGGCAGGCAGAGAGAGGGGGAAGCAGGCTCCCCACCGAGCAGAGAACCCGATGCAGGGCTTGATCCCAGGACCCTGAGATCATGACCTGAGCTGAAGGCAAAAGCTTAACCCACTGAGCAATCCAGGTGCCCCAAGTCCTTACCTTTTTAAAAAATTTTTAGTTTGTTAAATTGGTTTTCCTAGATACACAGAAGGGAGGAGGAACTGACCTTATCTCTGTGGAGACGTGCTTTAAAGTCAGTAACACATTTTAGTTTTGCAAGTTAAATCTCCTGCAGTATGTGTGTCTATATTTATGTAGGTATGTGTATGTGGAGGGGAGATAGGTGTTTGGGTGAGGATATGATAAATAAAAGGGAGAAGAAACCTGCATTTTTTTTTCTTTGCTAATGTCAGTAATTTTAGCANAAGTTAAATCTCCTGCAGTATGTGTGTCTATATTTATGTAGGTATGTGTATGTGGAGGGGAGATAGGTGTTTGGGTGAGGATATGATAAATAAAAGGGAGAAGAAACCTGCATTTTTTTTTCTTTGCTAATGTCAGTAATTTTAGCATGGGAAGTAACTCAAAAGTATTTTAAATTTATCAGATGTTGCCTGGTTACTCCACTCCTCAGGGATTGAACATGTTATTCCCTCTCCCGTTTAAATCTTTGTTTTCTTCTCCCTCCTGCTCCCCTCCCTTTCTCTGCTACCAGCGTGCACGTGCGTGCACTCACACACGTGTGCCTCTTTTGATTGGTATCCTTCAAGTCTGAATTTGGACAACAGTGCATAGTGGTGAAGGGTTCAAACTTTACGGGCAGACCACCGGATACTAAGTAGCTGAGTCCTCTAGGGCAAGTTGTTTAACCTCTGGGTCACAGAGTGTCTTCATGTGCAAACTAGGGTAGTAATAATTGAATCCATTTCATAAGATTATGAGAATTAAATCATCTATATGTAAATGTGACCAATGCTTGGCCTCTACTGCCTCCTGACTACAGGTGTTAGAATCCTTTTCCTGGAGGTTTTCCCTAGTAGAGACAATTTTCATAGCAGCTGTTTTCTTCTTTCCTGTAGACTGTAATCAAGGGAAGGAACCACAGAAGCCAAGTGAAAACTTAGCATAGTGCTGGTCACATAAAATAGGGAGAGATCTTGAAGACCATCTCCAAATTCGTTCACATCTTCACATTGTCCCTTCATACCTCATCTTACAGCTTGACCACCTGTAGTGACTACGAATGCCATGCCTTCCAGGTGCATTCTTGCCCAGCTCTAAATCCCAGAAGAGTTTTCTTTATATTGAAGTCACTTTTCCACATGGGTGCAGTTTCTCACCTTCGGATTAGGTCTATCTTCAGCCACACGGATGATCTTCAGCATGACATTTCTTCAGAGTTCTGATGGTCAGTAGTATGTTTTACCAGAGCTTTTCCTCTGGTAGATTAGCTACTCAAAATTTTCTCCATCACATCTCATTCTACATAGCTTCAAACTCAAGAATATCATGTATTTCCTGCATAGATATCTCATTATTGATTTTGGTAACGTGCATGCAAGTACAACAAATGCTTCCCTAAGTATGTTCTAGGGAATGGTATCTCCACAGATGTTAGAAAATATGGCCAAAAAATTAAAAAGTTACACTAAACTTGGGAAATGGTGTGGTAAACAGCATTAAATTATGTGTTTATAAAAGCTTTCTTAGATTTTTTTGTAATAGTCTAATGTGCTTTGTGAATCTCCAAAGGCTCTTGCTGTATGCAACTTGTCTCAAGATTATCTGCCCAAAGAAACAATTTGTTATTTTCCTAGTGCATCTTCCGTGACTACTGTACCGTAGAAAATACATTTAGAGATGCTGAAACAATATTGGTATAAACTCTTGATTAGATATTCTAATAGCTTGTTTTTTTAAAAAATAATTCATTTTTTAACTTTTTAAAGATTTTTTTATTTACTTAATTTTGAGAGAGAGAGAGAGAGAGCACGCACAAGCAGGGGGAGGAGCGGAGGGAGAAGCAGACTCCCCACTGAGCAGGGAGCTCAATGCAGGACTCAATCCCAGGACCCTGGGATTATGACTTGAGCCAAAGGCAGACACTTAACTGACTGAGCCACCCAGGCACCCATTAACTTGTTTTTTTGTTTTGTTTTGGGTTTTTTTGTTACAGATTTTATTTATTTGACAGAGAGAGACACAGCGAGAGAGGGAACAGAAGCAAGGGAGAAAAGAGAGGGTGAAGCAGGCTTCCCGCCCCCCCCAGCAGGGAGCCTGATGCGGGGCTCAGTCCCAGGACTCTGGGATCATGACCTGAGCCAAAGGCAGATGCTTAATGACTGAGCCACCCAGGCGCCGCTGTTTTTTGTTTTTTAAAATAAACTCTTCAGTTTAGATACACAGAATTATTGTAAAGGTAGTACAGAGAGCTCTTATATACTGCATGCCTGTTGATATCTTGGACTAGTATGGAGCTTTTGTCACAATGAACAAACAATATTGCTATGTTATTGTTAATTAGAGTCTATGCTTTATTCAGATTTCCTCTGTATTTCTGTTATGTCCTTTTTTTTTTTCTGTTCCAGAATTCCATCCAGAATATCCTCTTACATTTAGTAGTCCTACTTCCTTAGGCTTCTCTTAGCTGTGACACTCAGATTTTCCTTGGTTTTTGATAAATTTGACAGTTTTTGATGAACTTGACCAGGTATCTTGTAGAATATGTCTCTGTTGGGACTTATCTCTAAAGCATTTTCTCCAGCTTAGACAGGGGCAGTGTGTTTTCGGAGGAAGACCACAGCAATAAGGTGTCACGCTCATCAGATCCTATCAAGGGTATATAATATCAGTGTGTCTTATCACCCAGATAATTTGGCTTGAGGTAATGTTTATCAGGTTTCAGCAATGCAAAGTCACTTCCCCCACCAGGATAAGGAGTTACGTTCCACTATATTAAAGGCAACTTATTATATAAACTATTTGTGATTTTTCTGTATAGGAGTTTTAATATCCCCCATATATTCATTTAGTTATTCAAATATTCATTCAGTTGTTTATATCAGTATGGCCTCATGCAAATTTATGTTATACTTTGGACTAAAACCTAATACAATTTAATTCTAATCAAATGTTCCCACTTTGATCATTGGAGCTCCTTGTATTGGGTCCTGTATCCCTTTGATAGAATCCCATCATTGTGTGTTGGGTGTTGTGTTTTGAGAGAGGTGTCTATGTGTGTGCGTGTGTGTGTGTGTGTGTGTGTGTGTGTGTGTGTGTTTTAGCACTTTCTGTCTAGCACTAGAAAATCCTACAAGCTCGTCTTGTGTATTTTCTGCCCCACGAAATATGCTCCTTATTACTGAGGTGTTTTGGCTTATCTTCTGTATTTCCTGCTTTTGTCCTGGAACCAGCCATTTCTCCAAGGATTCCTGGCTTCTTTTATTAAAGAATGAGATCAGGAACCAAGATCAGGGTGATAGGTATGCTTTTTCTACTGGGATGTCATTGCTTCTGGGCCCTGTAGCTGTCAGAGCAAGGGAACATGTGTGTATGCTAACCTATGAAGATAAACATACCCATAAATATTTCTGTATATAATTTGTATCTTAATAATGTTAAGCTAAAAATGAGTTCATATTGTTGTCTCTAATTCCATTGCATTATTTCACAAATCATTCTGGCCTTCTTCCCTTGCTTATTGGTAACCTTCTACTCTCACAATGGGTAACCATTTATCATCCATAAACATAATTGCTCAATTCCAATATACATGTATAGTGTCTTTCAGTATTTCAACCTATTTACCTGTGGGAAGCAACTTTATCATCTAGGATCCAGTGCTATGCAGATTGCATTATTCCTGTAGTCTTACAGATTACACTTATTTCCAAAGTTACTTAAGTCAGTAACTTCTCTATCACCTCTTCTGGGATAGTAGTGACTGGCCATTGTTCATTGCTATTGAGGCCCAAATTGAAATACTGTTTTCAAATATTTTATCTCTCTCTCTCTCTTTCTCTTTCTCTTTTTTTAAAGATTTATTTATTTATTTTAGAGAAAGCAAGCACATAGCAGGGGGAGGAGCAAAGGGGGAAGAGAGAGAGAATCTCAAGCAGACTCCCATTGAGCATGGAGCCTGACATGGGACTTGATCTCATAATCCTGAGATCATGAACTGAGCCAAAACCAAGAGTCTGATGCTTAACTGACCAAGCCACCCAGGTACTTCTGGAATATTTTTATTTATTATTTTATTTATTTTTTTTAAAAGATTTTATTTATTTATTTGACAGAGAGAGAGAGAGAGAGAGAGAGAGAGAGAGAGAGCAGATCACAAGTAGGCAGAGAGGCAGGCAGAGAGAGAGAGGAGGAAGCAGGCTCTCCACTGAGCAGGGAGCCCGATGTGGGCCTCGATCCCAGGACCCTGGGATCATGACCTGAGCTGAAGGCAGAGGCTTTAACCCACTGAGCCACCCAGGCGCCCACTTCTGGAATATTTTTATCTCTTGAAGCAATTCCTCCCTTTCATACACACATAATTTAAATGTTCTATGAAATGCCTGTTGACTTAAGCTTCTCTTATTTCAGATTTTCCTCTGCCCCTCGCTATTAGGAAAGGTCTGGCTCTGAAGAGGATATCTGTGATCATAAACAGTAGAAAAATTAATGAGCTTATCTTCATGTATGTCAATATGTTGTTAAGGCTTAGCACTGATTGTATTGAATGATGAAGTAGGGGTTCTGCAAGATCTGAGGTGTGCTGCAGAGGCTCCTTTCTCTGTAGAAGCTTCTTATTTACTTCTCTGTGTTGCTGATACTGTCTCCTCCATGCTGATCTCAAGTGTTCTTCCTCATAACTACTTTTCTGATCCAACCTCTTTTAGAATCAGTTACCTCCAAATGTATATGGAGTATCTTGGGAAAAAGAACTCTTGCTTCGTGAATGCATGCTCAGTGACAACACTTTGCTGGGTAGTTTGCTTTAATCAACATACACGATATTCAAATTAGTCTATAGCAATGGAACCTCACCACACTCATTCACAAATGAATTAGCAGTTTAGAAACATGGAGTTACTTGCTCAAACCTACACAGCTACATAGTAGTAGGGAAGAGATAAACTCCATCACATTCCAAACTAACTTTATGTAGATCAGCCATCCTGCCAGAACATAGGAAAATATGAAATATGAAAATCCCTGTGAGAGTCTGTTTTGACGAAAAGACTACAGACTACGTGTCTATATCATTGCATTTGTCATGTCAAATCTCTCTTGAGAAATGTTTTGAGCATACGCATTATTTTATTTACAATTTATATCCCCAGTGCCTAGTATGGGACCTAGAAGGTAGATACTTCTAGGAACTCAGTAGATATGTACTAAGCCCCTATAACTTGGATTTCACTCATAAAACTTGCCTTACAGTAGTCATCTTGGCTTTCTTGATGTCCTTTTAGCAAATCAAGCTTGCTTTATGCAACTTCTTCAGAACCATAGCATTTTTTGTCTGATGTGATTGGAATGTGCTGCCCCAGCCTTCCCATCATTTACTTACCTCATTCAGGTTTCTATTCAAAATCACCACCTTGGAGTGTGTGTGTGTGTGTGTGTGTGTGTGTGTGTGTGTGTGTGTGTAGGTACACCCTATCTAAATAGCACCCCTCTACAAGTCTCCATTCCTTTACTCTAATTTTTATAGTAATTATCACTATCTGTTATGGACTGAATTGTGTGCTCCCAAAATTCACAGGTTGATGTCATAACCCCCAAATGACTATATCTGAAGACTAGACCTTTAAGGTGGCAATTAAGATTAAATGAGGTCGTAAGGATGGGTTCCTTATCCAATAGGATTAGTGTCCTTACAAGGAGATGAGGAGGCACTAGCAATCTCTTCTCATACCCGGAGAAAAGACCATGTGAGAACATAGCTAGAAGACACCATCTGCAAGCTGAAGAGAGAGGCCTCATTGGGAACAAACCCTGCTGGCAGGTTGATCTTGGGCTTCTAACTTCCAGAACTGTTAAAAAATAAATTTCTATTGTTCAAGCTACCCTATCTGTGGTATTCTAACATTATATTCTATGTTTATATGTTTTCCTATGTCTCCTAGAATATGTTAAGAACAAGGAAGTATCTCTTGTGCCATTGCTCTGTCCCCATAATGTAAAATAGTGCCCACATGGATTGGGTGCTTAATAAACTTCTGTTGGAAATAAAGATAAACACATGTTAATTGAAATTATTTATATTGGCAAGTCAAGGGAGTTACTGATTGTGGCTAATTTCAAATAATCATAGGCCAATAGTTTTAAAGGTTCTTAGATGTCATTTGGCCCAAATTGCTTCCCCCAAAGAAGTTTGTTCCTTGTTTGACCATCTCCAGTAAGGAGGAGTTACACTTATGAAATAGGACATTTCATGCCTGTATATTATCATTCTTAGGAAGGAAATTCCTTTAGTGACTTGAAATACCATCTCCTTCCTCCAAACCCAAATTCAACTAAAAATTATCTTGCCAAGTTCAATAGCATTTTCTAATTTCAAACCCATTGAACAAGTTGCTTGACCCTTTGGTGACACTTGACACTGTCACCATACCTCAGCTTTCTCTTCTTAATGCCATATTCATCTGGTGCTCCTCTGGTTTATATGACCACCAAACTTATCAAATGCCTTTATGACTCTTCCACTTACTCCTTCCCACTGATTAATGATGTTACCCTTGGATTTTTCCTTATTTCCCTTATTTGCTCGATTTATATGTCCTTGGGCAATTTAATCCACTCTTGGATTCCTATTGTCTATGAATTTGACCACTCCTGAAAGTATGCTTCTTGTCAAGATGACCTTGTTGAGGCTGTCTAGGTAGCTCAGTTGGTTAAGCATCTCCCTTTGGCTCAGGTCATGATCTCAGGTCCTGGGACTGAGTCCCGCATCGGGCTCCTTGTTCAGTGGGGAGTCTGCTTTTCCCTCTCCCTCTGCTTGTTGCTCCCCTGCTTGGGCTCATTCTCTCTCTCTCTCTCTCTCTCTCTCTCTGTCAAATAAATAAATACAATCTTAAAAAAAAAGATTACCTTGTTGAGCTCTATGTCAACATAAACAAGTTCTTAGGTATCATCATAGGGATGTTCCTGTTAATATAAGCACACCGCCAATATTTCTAGAATGAGCCTCATTCTAGAAACAGCTGTTAACTGTATTTGCTCCACTGTGAGGACTCCAGTTTTCCTGCAGCTTATCCTCTTCCTCATGAAAGCTAACTTTATTTGGTTCCCTATCCATTCTTCAGTTTCATTCACAGGTAATCAGAGCTCTGAGGCAACTCTTGGGTTTCAAAGCTAGGGCAAAGCAAGCTGTTGAATGTCAAGAATTCAAAGAAAACCTGGCCAATCAGTAAGTTCACAAGAAGATTCCATAATCACAAGCTAGCCTTAAAACCCCCAGGAGGAAAAGAACTAAGCTTTATCTGGATGAATATTTGATAAAAATAATTTTAAAGATATTTAAAAATTTAACATGAAAAAATTCATTTTTTTTCCAACTGCAAGGAGTCACTTCAGTTGTCTTGACAGCACTGACTGAATAATTTGAGCTGAAGGGGTGATTCTCTCTCCCCTTCCCCCACTCCTGAGACAGCACATTAATCAGCCTCAGTTGACTGTCTGTCTCATTCCTCTCTTAAATAATACCTGTACCACATGTGAAATGATGCATGTGTGTAATTCCTAGAAGAGATGGCTCCAGATATGGAGTTCATGGGAGAAAGGATGCAATTATAGAAGCGTGGTCAAAGGAAGCCGAGGTGTATGTGAGGTTGCTGGAGTTTTATTTCTTTTGTTTTAACTGATTCTTTGAGAATCTTAGGACATCAATTCCCAACTAACAGAGCTGGAATAAGCCTTACAGAAAACTTCACCCAAACCCCTGATTTTACAAATGAGAAACTGAGGCCCAGAGAGATAAGTGATAGTGTCAGCATGAGGGGCACAGATCCTCTGAATGTTATCCCAGCAAACAATTTACTAAACCATGTCATTTGAGTGAAATAATAGCATTCTACTTAGGATCTATTTTCTCAGCATATAATTTTTGCTCAATTCCTTGCCATTTGGCCACTACTTTATTGAAAATGCTCTCTCGCATTGATGACAAATTCATAGTCCCCAAAGCCACTCATTCTTACTGGGCATCCTGAACAAGTTACCCAGTAGACAGTTACATTTTTCATGATGGTTTCTTTTGTGATATTCAACTACCTTAGCTGTCTCTCTCTTTTAAACTACTCTGGCACTGACTCTTGAAGTTCCTTTCCTCTATATTCAGTAGTGTACCAATAACTGTTTAACATCTGGCTCTCTGGGGTGGGGCTGGGGGAAGGGACCTGATTTGTAGGATCCTGATGTCCATGGTTTAAATACCCCCACTAGTGCCTGGGTGGTGCAGTCAGTTAAGGGTCCAGCTCCTAGTTTTGGTTCAGGTAGTCATCTCAGGGTCATGAGATCCAGCTCTGTGTCAGGCTCTGTGCTAAGAGAATCCCTCTGCTTGGGATTCTCTCTCCCTCTGACTCTGCCCCTCCCACTCTATGTCTTCCTCTAAAATAAGTAAATAAATCTTTAAAATTTTTTAAAAAAGTACTCCCAGTATTTCCTAGTTTAAGCTACCAATGTGATAAGTCCATGAATACAGAGTTAGGAAGGAATAGAAAACATCCATTCAGGTAAGCCTGGCTGAGTCAGGTCCAACTATGCAACCACAGTCACTCTCTAGGTTCATTCCCTATAGTTCCCATTTTTGCCTCTATTCACACATACATACAACCATTTATGTACTTGTTGATTTTATTTAAATGACACTTTTTTTTTTTACTCCACAACGTTACTTCAGAATTTCTCTTCAGTTTCCACCCAGCATTTCCACCCACTGTCTGCTGCCCACCTTAAGTCATGTTTGCACATGACTGAAATCACTGGCGTCCTTCTAATTTGCCGTCTTCAACATCACAAATGTTCTTATTAACTTAGCTCAAGTTGTCACAGTCTTCACTCTTGGCTTTTTATTCATTCTTACCATGCATTTAACCGATACCTGGGCCCTACTAAAAGTACATACACATTAACGGAGCCATCCAACTCTCACTTCCTCAGTATATGAGCCCTACTTAACTTGTATCCCTGAAACGGAAGCTAAAGCATTCTGCCTTAGATATCTTGGACAAATGGATCATTCACGTCTGTAAAGAATTATTTTTTCCTAAAAGTAAGAACATTCTATTTACCGCACCGAATTACCTCACACAGAGCATCCCTTCACCTGTTGTATAAAGGACACACTTCGGTAGGTCAGACGTCTGGCACATGGTGGCTGGATTCTCTGTTCAGGGTATCACAGGCCTACAGATCAAAGTGTCACTCAGACTGAGTGCTATTCTGGGGCCTCTGGGGATAAACAACAACAACAACAACAAAAATAAGACAAAACAAAAACAAAACAAATCCTTTTCTAGCCTCCTTCTCATTGTTGACAAAATTCAGTTCCTTGTGGTTGTAGGAGTGAAGTACATGTTTACTTGCTCTCAGCTTTTGTATGTTGTCTATTTTGTATATTGCTCTCAGTTTTCGATGCCACCTGTATTTGTTGCCACGTGGTTACCTCCGTCTTTACGCCAACAGCAGTGCACCAAAATTACTAACTCCTCCTCTGCCAAAAGCCAGAGAAAATGCTTTTCTTTTAAATGGCTCATATGAGGGGCGCCTGGGTGGCTCCGTTGGTTAAGCAACTGCCTTTGGCTCAGGTCATAATCCTGGAATCCCGGGATCGAGTCCCGAATCAGACTCCCAGCTCCATGGGGAGTCTGCTTCTCCCTCTGACCTTCTCCCCTCTCATGCTCCCTCTCTCTCTCTCTGCCTCTCTCTCTCTGAAATAAATAAAATCTTTTTAAAAAATGGCTCCTATGATTAAGTCAGGTACATCTGGATAATTTTCCTATCTTAAAGTCAACTGATTTGAAAACTTTATTACATATGCGAAGTAAATCCCTTCACAGCAGTATCTGGATTGGAATGCACTGAATGACGAGGAGAAGGTATATGTACATATGTAGATACAGTAGAAGCCAAGAATCTTAGACCATCTTAGATTTTTGCCGCCATGACCTCTGTTGGTCCTTTGATCACACCACCCCCTTTAATATTCTTTAGGTCACAGCTCCAAAATCACTCTGTATGGAAGCTCCTTCTTCACAACCCTAAAATTCTCCTTTTTTTAGTACAATTTATCTCTGCATCTTGCCTGTTTTTTTTCACATTAATTATCAAAATCCATAGTCATTTCAAATTTTACTTGTTTCTTCTTTTTCCCTCACCAGAGGCAAGCTCTACGAAGGCAAAGAAAGATTTTTGTCTTGTTCAACAATTTATCATTCACATTTTGTACTGTAAACCCTTAATAAATAATTATTAATAAAATTATTAAATGTAGGAATGATAATTTTGTTTATAATAAATTCACTTATTAAATCATTTAATGCTTGTTGATGACATGTCAGGGTGCAAGAAATTGTTTGGAAGGGCACTCCTACTCTTCATAGAAAGTTCCCCCATATTGTCATCTGATTGGTTGTAGTCAAGGTAGGAGTTAAGCACGTTTTCCTTTTTTTGTTTCTTGTTTTATTTTTCTATTTTCATTGTGGAAATTTTCAAATATACATGAAAGTATAGAGGGCACATCTGGTGTATAATGAACTTTATATATACATATATAATGAACTTTAATATAATGAACTTTAATGAACTTTAATATACATATAATTCACTTTCAATAATTATCATTGGTTTGCCAATCTTGTCTTCTCTAAATTCTAATTTCTTTTTTCTAGATTAGTTTAAGCTAAACCTTGGACATCAAGTAATTTCTTTCATAAATATCCTGCTATATTTTTCTAAATAACAAAGATTAGTAATTTCTTAGTATCATCAGTGCAGGTTCAAATGATCTAACTATTGGTATATATGACTCAACATATAAATAAGGTCTACATATTGCATGTTAGGTCTTCTAAATCTTTTATTCTATAATTGAGGTGTCCATTTAAAAATCATCTTTTGATTTATTTGTCTGGTAGAATGTCACACCTTCCAAATTCAACTTACTTCTTCCCTTATGGTGGTTCTACTGTATCTATCTTGCCTCTCTCTCTACTGTGTTGTCATTGATCTTAGACTTTTAAGTAGACAGAACTGAGAATATTTTAAGTAAAAAAAGTATCACAAATTCATATATTATTTCCAATTCAAGCTTAAAATTGAGGGTTTTTATACAACTTCTTTGATTTTATATTTAAATCATATATGTATTATTTGATAATCTTGATTCTTAATCAACAAAATTTACATTATTATTTGCATGTTTATATAGCATGCATATGTGTTTGTACATATAAGATCACTTTTAAAAGTAGCAATATTATTACTAATAGGACTACAGACAGTGCTTTAAAGATTACTATGTAGTGTTTTGTCCTTAGAATATATACCATTAGGAATACAATAAACCAAAATTTTGTGTTATAAAATTACTGAAGTTAACTTCTGTTTTTTTCTTGCAATGTAATCAACAGGATAAGCAATTTGGTTCATTTATTTGAATGCTTTTCTTTATTTTTTTTAAAGATTTTATTTATTTTCAGGAGAGAGCGAGAGCACATGCACAAGTGGGAGGAAGAGCAGAAGGAAAGGGAGAGAGAGACTCTCAAGCAGACTATGCTCTGAGCATGGAGCCCAACACAGGGCTCTATCTCAGGACCCTGAGGTCATGACCCAAGCTGAAATTAACAGTCGGATGCTTAACTGACTGAGCCAGGCACCCCATGTTTTTCTTTCCTGTATAAATTCAATTTTATTTTTAATGTGAAATATTTACATGTTTCCAAATTAAAAACTAAAACAATGTATATTTAGAAAAGTATTATTTTCTTCCCTATCCCTTTTTCACCATCTTCCCTCCCTGCCCTGATAGATAACTATTTTTATTCAATTTGACTTAGCCTTCTCTCTGTGTATGTGGATAGGTTGGTACACATGAATGTGTGTGTTTCCCTGTTAGATATAAAGAAAGCACATTTAAACACTGATCTGCACCCCCCACCCCCTCTTCCCCCTCTACTTAGCAATGTATGTTGGCGGTAATTCTATAATCTCTATAAAGAGGTCTTATTTATTCTTTTTGTATACTTTTATAGTATTCCATTTTTGGAAATATATCATGGTTTATTCAAACAGCTCATTAATAAAGTGTATGTGTATACTTGTAATTACAAAAATGCAATTGCATTGTAATCATACAAAATTAGGCATAGTAAAAAACATGTGCACATGTCATTTCATATTTTGACAGTTTAACTTTTGGTGGAGCTGCTGTGAATGGTAACAAACCTTACTGAATCTTTTCTCCCCCGCTTTTCCAAATACACCTTTTCTCTCCAGGGGAAGAATGTTTACCTGTTATGCTGTGTGAACTCTATGTCAAGCCCCACTTCAGAATCTTTAATACCTACAGAAATTACTTTCTCTCACACTTCTACGTTGCCATATTTTATTCATTATTCTGGTTACATATTGAACTCCAGCTTTTCCATATATTGTTCCATGACCATCTCATCTACTACTGCATTCCTTCTGCTTTGAAATTGCATAACAGGATTACTCCTCTTGGAACATAATTAGTAACCATCCTATAGTTTTATTGAGATGTGGCATATGAGAGTATCATTATTACAGTGAAATATTACATTCTTGTAAGGCAAAAGCCATCACATTTTTTCTGTATCTCTCATAAACTCTATCACTGGATTGATTATAATATAAGCATGCAATAAAAGTACTTACTGAATTGAATTAAATCAAATTGGATTGATTCTCCTGGATCATCAGTATTTTCTGAGGCATGATATAGAGTTATTCTATTGTGAGAAAACATACCTTTGTGAAGCACAAAATAGAATGGAGCTTTTTTAAAAAAAATTGGTTTTTGAATAAGATCTATCTTATTCAACGAAGAAAAACAGTGGGCATATAGACAGAAATATGAGTTACAACATAACCAGAGAGGGGTATTATTGTGGGTCTGGTTTAAAGGTACCAGGTTGCAGGGGTGATATGATGCAATAAACACATATTTAAAAGTTGCTTGGAAATCTATGGCGTCCATAAACAAAAATGCCTTACTCAACAGAATGCGTATATAATGACAAAAGAGAAACATAAGATTTTTGATCAGTAGAACTGGCTCTAAATCAGTTTTGTCAAGTTCTAATTATGTTAGATTGGACAAATTACTGAACCTCTTTGAGATGAAGAAGACAGTAATGATAGGCTCAAATATCTGATAATAGGACTGAATATCATAAAGTATTAAAATGTGATTTTTGACTCTGTTATTGTTAGTTATAATTCACACACATACACACACAAACACACACACACACACACGCACACGAAATAAAGCCAAGAATGGTGAAATGACTTCCATAAAATTACGAAAAGATCTGGTGTCAGTTTGGGAACTTGAATGCAATGTCTTTGTCTCTGATCCAGTTGTAGTTGTACATCTGTCAGATATTCAGTGTTTCACTGTACTTCTTTTTAACATTGATGCAGTACCCTTGCATTACCTTTTTTCTACTAGTTTCAATAAATCAGGTAAATGAACACACTTCATTTAACCACTTTGAATTTGTCTGCTAACATTTTCATTTAGAATTATCATAATATTTTTGGTTTTGAGCTACTTGATGTAATTTTTTTTTCCTGTTAGAACCTGAGCTTTGACCTGCCAGTTCGTTGGCTATGGACCGAAATTATCACTTCCAAAGTCATGATTTGCAATCACTTCAAGCTGTCAACCCAAAAGTGAAAAGCTCTAAATTTCATAATGTATTCTCAGAGGCAAATGGTCTTTCCAAATAAGATTTTTTTT
The DNA here is from genome assembly GCA_002007465.1 of Ailurus styani. NCBI lineage: Eukaryota > Metazoa > Chordata > Mammalia > Carnivora > Ailuridae > Ailurus > Ailurus styani. The sequence continues at coordinate 2,896,881 of LNAC01000153.1, forward strand.
ATTATGTTTAAGAAAACCAGTATAGCATTCCCTAGCTCCTCAGTCTTCCAGGTCTCCAGTGTCAATTCCTGAAGTAACTGGAAAATCTGCCAAATCTGACCTTCTTTAAACAACATCTCTCTCTTTTTTCAAGAAGAAAACTGTAAAGATCAAGTCACAGCTGCACGTAGTACCTAATTAAACAAGTGTAAGAAAGCAGAGAAAGGTCAGGTTGTCAAAAATCATTGCTGTATCTTTACTGGATTGTATTTAAAGACTGATTGCAGCAAGGAAAATAACTCAATAAGGTGTATGAGACTGGAATAACAAATGAACTCAAGGGGCAACCTTCTTCCTGGCATATAACTAAAAATTTCAAGATAAAACCTAGGTAACAAACCAAGGGAAATGAAAGGGAGAGAGTGTGTGGTGAGTAAAACAAACAGCTGATATTAATATGGAAAAGAGGTTCCATCGGCCAAGATCAAAGAAGGAAACAGAACAAAACTGCAGATGATAGTTCATCAGCTTGATTTTTTTTTTCCTTTTTAAATCAAGCAGTAAAAAGAATAGGTGTGTGAGAGATGATACAAGAAGAGGCAGCTGTGATTACATGATCAAGAGAAAAGAGAAAAAGGAGGAAATTAAATATTTTAAACTACTAAAACACATTTAGCCAGGTGTGGAGAATATTTTTAATTACCTGTAATGATTCAGAACTTCCTAGGTTAGACACCATTTTTCTGGGGGCCATGTAGCCATCTTGTTTCTCTTCTATACTTCCTTTCAATGTGAGTCAAAGTCAGACCTCTAAAGAGCCCACCCTCAGGGAACCAAAACACACAAGCATTGTTCCAAATTAGCAGCTTCTGCCTTGAGGGGGAGGAAGGGGAGACATTATTTTCTTCCTCAAGTCTACTGTATTTTTGAAATATTGTAGACATACACCCATGGGAAATTCGGTGGGGTGCTAGTTAGCATCTGAGTGTAATTTTCAGTTCAGCACACTTTGGTCTGTTTTTCAGCTCTCCTAAGTCTCTGAGGACATGGTATAATCTGAAGGATAGGATTTGTGGCTTATGGGAATGATCTATTTGTGTTTTTTACAAGTGAGCTGGAATACACATTTTGCATGTTGTTTGAGAAGACCTATCATTTCAAGGGAGGAAATATACAAAGAGTAACTACCTAAAACAAATAGGTGTAGATGCAGGGGTGTGTGTGTAATTAAAGAAGTTCTTTATTCATTCTGTCGGAGGTCCTTGGGTCTTTTTTCCAGTGACATCATTTAAATATTTATGAATTAAGCTATAATAGAATCTTAAAAAAATGCAACAACAGGAGGTAGTACGTTTTTATTACTGTGACAGATGAGAATTCTACCTTTTCTCTGAACCTTCAGAATGGCATGGGTGCCATCTTGCCATGAATCAGCGACAATGCATTTAAATAGTGTACCATTGCAAGTATAATTGCAATTTGTTGTAATTTCTGCTCAAATTCCTCGCTGACACAGTTGATTTATTTTGCAAATCAGTGCATCTAGAGGGTGTACTGTGTCACATTATGGCCCTTTGATATAGAACCTTTGTTTTATAACAGGGAAAATAATTAGCTTTTGGATAAGCTTGAGTTGTGATGTCAGGCGCTATCCGTGGTGCTGAAAGAAGTTATTAGCGCTGAGCTAATGAAGGCGCTCAGCCAGGCTCTGCCACCTTACTAATTTGTCTCTTTGGGATTTTAGTAAAATTAAAAATGAGATAAGCACAAAATAGGATGAGTTTTATAGGAAAAAATTAGTAAACTTGTTGATAGAAGCTATAGAGACCCCTGATAAAGCTAAATTTAAGGGAAATTTTCATTTATCCATAGTTTGTTATCCAAACATTATTTCCCTTAGTGTTGGTGATGGGATTGGTTAGGCATATTCTAATTAACTTTTATAGAGGTTTCTCTATTTGGGATTTCAAAGATTTTCTGGAAATTATCAGCAAGTTGCATTGTCAGCATCTACCCTATGCCACATAAAGGTCTAATTTCAGGGTTCTCCCTTCCAGGCTACAAAGTAAACTCACATTAACGTAGATATTATGGAAGAGGTGGAGGTAAATGAGTGAAAGTTGATTTTGAAAAAATAATATTTCACCTAAGAGTAACTCATACTCGTCTATCTCTCTCTCTCTGAATTGTTAAAACACAATCTAATTGTTAAATGCCTTATGTTCCCTTTGACTTTTGGGACATTGGAACGTGTTTGCATTGCAGCCAGTAGCATGTGTAACTTTATGCTGGTTAGGGGGATCTTTGGGTTCAGCTCTAAACAAAATCAGCACCACCTGGTTATTTTGTGCTCTTATTAGGTTATAAAATACCACTCAGGTTTACAACAGTAATCACAAAGCTACAATGCTGGGAAAAAAATAATCACGTTAAATTGACCTTCATGAATAACAAGTGAGGTTCCATTTCGCTTCATTTCTGTTCATTTTAAAACCAGCATTAGCTTTTCTGGCACATAATTTTTCATTGTTTGCTGAACACAGCTCTATTAGAATGATTCACTGTCTTTAATATTAGTGATTATGGTCCATTTCAATTACACAGTGTGTTATATAGTTTGTTGTATTACTCTCCATATCTCTGCTATTTGACTCTGCTGGAAAAGATTAAATGTAGCAGGGGTGGTAAGAAGTTGGGGTTCTGTGGGTGGGAAGGAACCCCTATAAACATTTATATGGTAATGTGAAGAAACTTACTGGCTTTTCAAAATGGCAAGATAGAAAGATGAGATTAAGTCATTTTTTATGTCATTTGACATGACACCAATATTTTAATTATCATCTCTACCTTCAATTCATGTTTTTTAAATAATTCATGAGATGTTATTTATATACAATAAAACCATCCATTTAAATGTACATTCTGAAGAATTTGATAAAAGTATACACCCATAAGTTTACCCTACCAATTGAATACGGTACTTCTACCATTCAAACATGTTTCCTCATATTCTTTTCCATTCCACTCGAAGTTCTGTGATATTATTTCTGCTGCAGTTAATTAATTTTGACATTTTTATAACTGCATATAAATGAAATAATAGAGAATATACCCTACGTGTCTGATATAGTTGTGGGATTCACTTGTGTTATAGTTTTGAGTAATCTGTTTTATAGATGTTTGTATACCATTGTATACATTTGCCATAAATACAATAATTTGGTTATGAATTCATGGATGATAGACATTGGGTTGTTTCAATTTTGTGGCTATTTTTAGTAAAGAGGCTATAACCATTTGTGCACTTTTGTGTGTGGATGTATATTTTCATTTGTCGTGGCTAAATACCTAGAAATGCATTTGCTGGGTCATATGGTAAGAGTATGAGAAATTACCAGATGTTCTCCAAAAGACCATTTTTAATCTTATCAGTTTTATGGTACTTCTAGTTTCTGTATATTTAAATCGACACTTTGTATTACCAGACTTTTGAATTTTACTTATGCTAAGATTATATTGGTACTTTCTTGTGATTTAAAATTAATTTCCCTTATAATTATTATGGTTGAAAAAAATTCCATGTGCTTATCATACATTATGTTATTTTCCTTTTTGAAAGTGTAAATTTATAACATTTGCCCCCCTTTTGAGATTCTTTTACTCTTATTATTGAGTTATAAAAATGTTTGCAATATTCTCTGGGTAAAAATCCTTTGTTAGATATATGTATTTACATTATTTTCTCTGTGTAACCAGGTTTAAAAAAATTAGTAGTTTTTTTAGATGAAATCCAATTTAATATCTTATTTATTGTTCTTTTTGTGTTCTTAAGACATGTTTGCCCATCCCAAAGCTACAAGGATTTTCTCTTATATCTTGTTCTAAGTTTTGATAAATGTTTATTATACCCATGAAACTATCACCACATCAAGACAGGGAACCCCAAATTCTCTCATGCCTTTTTATATTCTCTGCTTCTGCCCCTTCTGAAACCTACCTACTTATCCATAAACAACCAATGATATGCTCATTATCAATATAGATTAGCTTGTATTTTCTAGGAACTTATATAAATAGAACTATAAAGCAATTATTATTTTTGTCTGATTTCTTTTACTCACTGTAATTACTTGAAATTCTTTCATGTTATTGTGTGTTCAAAGGTTTATTCTTGAAGATCAGTTTTTTTTTGTTTTTTTTTTGTTTTGGCTGAGTATATTACTTTGTTTGAATGAACCACATTTTGTTTATCCATTCACCTGTTGATGAATATTTGGGTTATTTCTTACTTAGGACTATTATTACTTAAAAGGATGTGATTTATACAAATCTTTGAAAAATTGCATTGTGTTCACTGGGTAAACATCTAAGAGTAGAATGGCTGGATCATATGATAGATTTATATTTAACATTTAAAAAAAAAAGAAAACCTACCAACCTGGAAAAAAAACAAATAAATACTACCAACCTGTTTTCCAAAGTGGTTGCACCATTTTACTTCTGTTCAACCATAGATGAGAATTCCAATTTCCCCATATCTTTGCTACAGTTGGTAAGAGTTGTCTTTTAATTTTAACTATTCTAATAAGTGTGTAGCGATATCACTTTGAAGTTTTAACATGTAATTTCCTAATAACCAATGACATAAAGCATCTTTTCTTATGCTTACTTGCCATCTGTAGATCTTCTCTGAAGTATCTTTTTTTTCCCCAAAAAAAGCTGTGATCTTTAGGTTTTCCAGTCTAGCTGGCTACAAATATGTCTATTTCCATGTGAGTTACTAGTTCCTTCTAATCTTTTGGATGATTCCTTTCTTGGGTTCAGTTAGTTTTATCACACACATGCTCCAGTCAACACTCTTGCATTACTTGTTCTCTATGGTTAAGAGTGTGTTTCTTGATTTTCTTCTCTTCCCCCCTCTGCCAAGCTCATTTGTTTTAATTATAGAAAACAAGCTGATGGTTACCAGAGTGGGGGTGGGGGGTGGATTAAATAGGTGATGGGGATTAAGGAGTACATTTGTGATGACTACTGGGTGTTGTATGTAAGTGTAGAATCACTAAATTCTGCAGCTAAAACAAAATCTGTACTACATGTTAACTAACTGGAATTTAAATAAAAACTTGGAAAGAAAACAACAAACAAACAAAAAAACACTCTTCCAAATACTCAAGGACAACTTTCTATAAATTTCTAGAATTCTCAATGTGGCTGTGTCCTCTATGCTTCTGTGTCTTTTTAACTGTTGTCTCTTGTTCTCTTTGGACTTTCAGCTCCATACACTAAACTCAAAGTCCACTGGGATCTAGTTGTGTTATACTGATTGCGTCATGCCTTGAAAACTAAGTCTTTAAACTGGGGAATGATAGGGCATACTTTATTTCCTGTCTTTTAGAAATCACTCTGCTTTGTTGCCTGCGGTCTTCAAAAGCATTGTTTCCAATATTTTTTTGTTTGTTTGCTGCTCTTGTTTCAGGGTAGAAGGGCAGGCAAATCCAGTTTCTATTATGCCAACTTGACTCAAAACAGAACGCATATCCTTTTAATTCATTTTCTTACCTTTTTTTTTTCCTGGCTAACAGCTCTACTATGAAGTTGAATTGAAGTAATAATGGAAATTCTTGAATTATTTTTGTTTTAAAGGAAAATCTTCATTTTTCTTGATTTAGATATGTTCTTAGCTGTAGGAATTTTGTTGATGCTGTTTATCAAGTTAATTTTTTTTGCTTAGTCTTTGGTTGCTGAGAGTTTTTCTTATTAATATTGACCTTTATTGAGTCATTTTTTTGCATCTTTAGAGAAGATCTTTGATTTTTTTCCTCTGTTCTATAAAGTTATGGATTATATTGATTGATTTTCAAATGTTATTTCAAACCTTGAATTCCTAGGCAAACCACATTTTGTCATACTGTGTCATCCTTTTTATACATTGATAGGTTTGTTTTGCTAATTTTTTTAGTATTTTTTCATCTCTGTGTATGAAAGACATTGGTGTATAGTTTTTTTGTGTGTGTATTTCTGTTTTTGTTTTAATAATCTTGTGTGGTTGGGTATCAGTGTTATGCTGGACTCATACAAAGGTTGAGAAAGGTCCTGTTTTCCATCATTTGCTAAGTTTGTGTAAGACTGATATGATTTCTACCTTATAAATTTGAAAGGATATATCCATGAAACCATTAGAGTCATATAATTTTCTTTTTGAAAATATTTTAAATCCAACTTTTTCTTGCATTAGTTTTGTAACTATTAAGATTTTCGTGTGTGTGTGTGTGCACGCGTTAATTCTGGTAATTTCTGGCTCTCTTAAGGAGTTTATCCATTTCACATAAATTGTCACTTTTTTGGCATAAAGTTATTCATTGTGTCCCTTTATTTTACTTTTAAAGTTTGTAGAACTTTACAGTAAACGTTCTCCTTTTTATTGGGTATTGGAAATTTGTATTTTCTTCATTTTGTTCTTGATCAGCTTAATGTTTTTTTCTATACATAACTTTACAAAAACCAATTTCTATTTTATTTTTCTATTTTTGTCCTTTTTCTGTTTTATTAATTTCATTTTTATCTTTTTTATTCACTTTTTTCTTATTTATTATGTACACTTTAAACTGAATTTATTCTCTACTAGTTTCTTATGATGGATATTTAGATGACTTATTTTAAATCTTTGGTTTTCTTCTACCATAAGCATTTGAAGTTATAACAGTTCTTGTAAGCATTCGCTTTATTGGCAACCCATGAGTTTTTATGTGTTATGTTTTCATTTCCATTGAGTTAACGATTTTTTTTCATTTCGCCTGGCACTTTCCTTTTTTTTTAATCACGAGTTGTACAAAATTATATATTTAATTGTGAGCTCTTTGGGAGGATTTTGTAGGTATCTTCTTTATTGATGTTTAATTCCATTATTGTCAGAGAACATATTCTTTATGATTTTAACCATTTGAAATATATTGAGACTAGTGAGTCAACATATGATCTATCTACTTTTTACTTAAATGTCTCATGTATGTGAAAAATGTTATTCAGTTGTGAAGTTCTGTTATCAAGTAGATCAATTTGTTTTATGGTACTATTTGGTTATTCTTTATTTTACTGATTTTAACCCTACTGTTCTACAAATTACTGAGGAAAGAATGTTGAAATCTAATAAGTAATTATTTATTTTATTCTTCAGTTCTTCCTTATTTTTCTTATTTTGTTTTGATATTTTTGGAAGATTCTTTGCCAGGAGTGTTCTTATATTGTCTTAATGAATTGACTTTTAATATTATGAAATGCCCTCCATCTCTGATAATATTGCTTGATCTGCAGTCTCTTTTATCTAATATTGACACATCCACTGCATCTTCCTTAACAATTAGGGTTTTCATGATATATCTTTATATCATTTTACTTTTCAGTTTCTGTGCAAAAGCATATAGTTGAATATTTCTTATATTTGATATTGTCTGTTTTTTATTTAATGTTTTAGCCCATTTATATTTAATGCAATTAAATTAAAAAGCAAGATGATAGACATAAACATAATTAAAGGTATTATTATGTTTATGTCTATCATCTTGTTTTTTTTCTGGATGTCCTCTCTCTTTTTTTCCCTTTTCCCTCTTTTCCTGCCATCTTTTGTATTATTTCCTTTAATTTTTTCTTTATCTACTAACTTATTTGATATAAATAAGCCAGTAAAGAACTCAATGTAACTCTTTATTTAATTATTTTCATTGGTTGCTTTACGGTTTAAAATGTGTATTTTTACTGTATCACAACTTAGTTTAAGATAGTATTATACCAATTAATATATTAGGACCTTAAAACCATATATATTCCCTGTCTCCCATAGTGTCCTTTGTGCTATTATTTTTTATAAACTTACCTTTACATGTGATAAATTACATCTTATTTTTGCTTTATGTGGTTAACTATCTTTTAAAGATATCAAAAAAGGAGGGGCACCTGGGTGGCTCAGTGGGTTAAAGCCTCTGCCTTCGGCTCAGGTCATGATATCAGGGTCCTGGGATCGAGACCCGCATCAGGCTCCCTGCTTAGCAGGGAGCCTGCTTCCTCCTCTCTGCCTGCCTCTCTGCCTACTTGTGATCTCTCTCTGTCAAATAAATAAAATCTTTAAAAAAAGATATCAAAAAGGGGAAAATCATTTTATATTTAACAAAGTATTTATGATACTTGGTGTTCTTCATTCCTTTGTTTAAATCTGTGTTTCCATCTGGTGTCCTTTTCCTTTACCCTGAAGGAGAATTTCTTTTACATTTTTTTTTATACTGCAGTTCTTTTGGGAACATAGTCTCTCAGCTTTTGTTTGTCTGATAATGTCTCCATTTCACCTTTAGTTTTAGAAAGTGATATTTTGAAAAAATTTTTTGAAGGCAATAGTTTCAAGGTGTATTTTTGAAGATATTTTTATGCCTTCAATATTTTTTAAATTTAAATTCAAGTAGCCAACATATAGTACATCATTAGTTTCCGACGTAACATTCAGTAATTCATCACTGCATATAATACCCAGTGCTCATCACATCAAGTGCCCTTCTAAGTGCCCATCACCCAGTTACCCCATACCCCCTGCCTTCAATATTTTAAATATACTGTTTCATTATGTATGGCTTTCCATTGCTTTTAATTATAATTCTGTTATTTTACTTTTTCCTCGATGCGATATATCCTTTTTTCTGCATTTATTTCGTATTTTCATTATTTTAACAATTTGATTAACATGATTATGTGTGTTTATTTTACTTGACAGCAATGTACTTCTTCTAGGTATTGGTATTTTTTAATCAAGTAGGCAATATTCAGTTCCTTGTTTCTTCAGATAATTTTATGTGAATCACTTCTTTGTAGTATTATAATTAAACTTATCTAAGGCTACTTGATATTTTCCCATGGATCTCTAGAGTCTTATTCTCTTATTTCCAGACATTTTTCTCTCTGAGCTTACGTTTACATAGTTTCACTGATATTTCCCTTTCTGGTTTGGTTAGACCTATATGTTGACATTTTCATAACAGATCTTCTACTTTTATATTCCAGAATTCTCACCTGTTTCTCTTGAAAGTTTTTGTTGTTTCTAATGATATTCCTCATCTCTTTACTCATCATATCCATCTTTTCCTTTGAGTCCTGAAGCATCTATATAATAGCTGTTTTATACAGTCCTTGTCTCTAATTTCAGCATCTCTATCATCTCTGGATTTGTTTTTACTGGCTATATTTTTCTTCATTTTAGTTGCTGTTTCCTGCTTCTTTATATATCTACTTTTCTATTGCGTGAAGGACAGAAAAGATGCTACGCTTTTGAGATCCTAGATTTTGTGATTTTTCTTTTAGAGAGTATCAAGTTTCGTCTGGCAGACAGTTTTCTGGTGCCTGCCTGAGCTTTATCCTTGGAGGCCTGATTATAGTCATGTTTTTTTTTTTGGAGGGGGGAGGGTCTAAAAAAGTTCATAGTCCAGGGTTAAATTACTCTCATTTCTCAGTTGTGGCCTTTTGATGTCTTAATTGAAAATCCAAAATATTCAGTGAGGTGTCTCCATTTGGGCTGATCAAAATGCCTGTTTCCAAGCACTGTGTGACTTGTGAACCTCTGGTCCTCTCACAACTTCCCAGTATTTGTTTGCTGATGGATCTCATGGAGTGTGACCCTTTGTATCCATAGCTTTGAATTTATGGTCACCTGTACAAATTTCTGGAGCATCTTCTCTGTGCTGTTCTTTTCCCCTGCTGTCCTTTCCCATAAATTCCCACCACCTCAGCAACCTAACACTCTGCTCGTTTCCTTCTACCATCAGCAGGTCTGCAGTAGTCTAATTGTATCCTACCCACCTACACCACAATCTGGAAATTTTGTTTAGTACCTTCTCGTGGATCACAGTCTTGTACGCCTGTTAGCAACATCTGAAACTATCACTTTATGTATTTTGTATGGCTTTATGGTTGTTTATGGCAAAAGGATTGATTTACTTACCATTTACTTCCATCGAAGCTTAAAGTGACCATATGAGATTTTAAAACCTGCCAGCACTTCCCAGGGGGGAAGACTATGCTCTCAAAGGTATTCTTCCTTCTGCCTGCTCCCCATCTTTCATGACCGCAAATCCTATTCTCTTGTATATGACAATGATTGCACATTAGCTTTACTCTAGTAAAATGATGATTGGCTTTATGTAAACTAAATGTAGTACATAAAAGGATGATTTAATTCCCGAGTAACAATGCTAAGACAGACTGTGAAGAACAAGAAATAAAAAATATTCTTATGTTCTTTAATCGCATAACTAATTAATTTTACTTATGTATAGACAGATCTAGACTTCTCGCCTTATAGATAATTAAATTTAGAAAGTAACATATTTAACTGGCCACTTATTTTATCTTCTAGATGGAGAAACTGAGTGCTGGAGTAAAGTTACATTGTCCAAGATTCATAAAGCTGGTAAGTTACATATTGTTTCATTTTAATATTGGTGCATCTTGCTTCAATGTGTTTTTTTTTTACTGTTATTTGGTTTAGTAAGGCACATTAATTTATGTAAACTTGGAACTATCTGTTTTGGTTTGTGTAAACAAACTATAGCAATTTGAAACCATGAAGTTTTGAATCAATTTTGTTATTTAAACTAAGTGACCATTAAGTGATTGATACACAGATTTAAGTTGTTTGATCTCGTGAGTTACTAAGAAGTTCAAAAGATTACACAAATGTTATCCTGACTTTTTAGTGTATGTAGACCTTGATAGTAAATCTTCCTAGAACAAATTATCTCTTGAGCTTTCTACTTAATACAGTTCCCATTTGTTTAAAAAATATATTTCTTGAGATAATTCAGTTATTCTCATTCCATTCAGAATGTGGAATTAATGGCAAGATTTAGGATGAGAAGTGAAATCATATTAAATTAACTTAATTGACAACCTTCTCATATATATACATATACTGACGTACCCAGACACACACACACACACACACACACACATATGTGCCTCATGAGCTTTCCCATTATTTGCTAGTCAAAATTTGGGGATTTTCTTTTTTAAAAAAATCTTATTTTTATTAGTTCTGCTAGACCCAGTATTGGGAATGAACTACTGTTGGGGAAAAGTAAAAGCATCATTTCTAGTTTTTAACATAACCAGCTAATACTAGGACTATCTGTATGGGAGCTATTAATTATATGTAAACACACTGTCGTATACATTTACTATATTACATTGTTACCATGCACATTAGGCTATAGAGAAACTTTGTCTTTGGTATTTCATTCTCCCTTTCAACAATCTTGTGAGTAATTCTATCTATCCTCATCTTACAGGCTAGTTATACAGACAGTGACTTAAGTTGTAATGCTATTGAATGACTGAAACTGAGGAAGGGACTAAGTATTCTGATGCCAAGGCTATTGAGTTTGTAAACATATCCTGATTTGCTGTTTTACTTTTAAAAGCTGTGAAATGACATCAGAATTAATGAATGGGGTCTTTCATGGATAAGTCAATAATTTTCTCATCTTAATAAATTTTATACCTTCAGATGAATTGGCGAGAGATTGTAGTGGGATTGGGAGTCTATTTGATTTGGGTTTTGAATAAGTCAATCGACTTTAGCAGATGGTATTTAGAAAAGTTCTGGATTGCTATTGAATGGTGTATGGTTATGAAACTGAGAAATAGTTGCATTTTATTTTACTTAGCCACTCTGTATTCAAAGGTCACCTCCCAAAGATAAGCAAAAGATAGATACCTACATGCATATGGAAATAACTGCTTTTAATTATTTGTAAGCGTGTACCTAAAATTATTATAGCAATCTGTGGAGTGGCATGTGATTTAAACTAAATGGCTAAGATTTGAATTGTAGCTGACTCGAAGGACTTTCCTTAAGTTAAAATCCAAATATATACCTCTGAAAATCTGTCAACTGCTGGCACAGTGGAACAAAGACAAAAGAGTACATGAGTGTGTCCCTGAGAGGTTAATATAGGACTGGTAAAGGAAAAAAAAAACCAAAAATCTCAGTGGCATTTTAACATATTTTGCAGACACATGGAAACATAAAAAGACTACCCACGTGTGAATGACAAATAGTAACTACTACATGTGGCTCAATCTCTTTCTTGGAATATGACAAAAACCATATTAACAGTTCTTCCTTCCTAGATTAGGGAAGGAGGATAAATTAGGGCGTTGACTCACAAATGGAGAACATAAATCTGGTTTCCTCTTCGGCAGGGTTTTAGGGTTTGATTTGAAAAAGAGAATTAATGAAAACAATAGCATTCCCAAATGGAGTTTATAGAATTCATAAACTGTCAATAACTTTTATTAAATAATCAAAGCAAGTATGTATCAACTTAGATTTTCTACCTAGGTATGTTAGAACAGTCAATCCAAATGTGAATAGATTGTCATATATCAAATATATAGTACATGAAACGTAAACAGGGACCATGTATCTTTTTTCTTTTTTTTGAAGATTTTATTTATTTATTTGACACAGAGAGAGAGATTACAAGTAGGCAGAGAGGCAGGCAGGGAGACAGGGAGAGGAGGAAGCAGGCTCCCTGCTGAGTAGAGAGCCCGATGCGGGCCTCCGTCCCAGGACACTGAGATCATGACCTGAGCCCAAAGCAGAAGCTTTAACCCACTGAGCCACCCAGGCGCCCGGGACCATGTATCTTTTACTTAATTTTATTTCTGGGATTATCTACTTTATATGTATTAGAATATAGATTATTTAATATAAAATATAATAGAAATAATATAAAATATATTTTACAACATATTTTATATTCCTATTATATATAAACATATAGAAAGCATATATGTTTATAAACTTATAAACATAGGATTTAACTGCATAATTATATAAAATGTGTTATGTATGTAATATATATGTACATATGTATATCATGCTGTTATATTAAGAAAAATAGAGTGTGTTGTGGACTATTAGCAGACTTGACTGCTTGGAATCTCCACAAGCTTTTATTTTTTCAGATTTTATTGATTTATTTGAGAGAGAGAGAGAGAGAGGGAGGGAGCAGGAGCTGGGGGAGGGGTAGAGGGAGAGGGAGAAGCAGACTACCTGCTGAGCAGGGAGCCGGACACAGGGCTCTATCCCAACACCCTGGGATCATGACCTAAGCCAAAGAGAGACGTTTAGTGACTGAGCCACCCAGACACCCACACAAAAAAATTTTTTTTTGAGAGATTGAGAGAGAGAGCGCTCTTGAGAGAGTGGGAGGGTCAAAGGAAGAAGCATCAGCAGGGAGCCCGATGCGGGACTCCATCCTGGGACTCCAGGATCATGACCCTAGCCAAATACAGTTGCTTAACCAAATGAGCCACTCAGGCACCCCCAAACTTTTTTTTTTGATGTAGGCAGTATACTTTCTGATTCTCATATTCCAGTTTTCCACAAATAAGACCAAATCTTTATTCTGATTATCAAAACACATAAGAAATATGAAAGAACTTTAAAAGCTAAATAAAGATGCTATAAAGATGTTGACAATACGATGCTGTCAAATGACATTTGATGTTGAATAAGAAAAAGAACAAAACCTGATATAGTGGACACTGTCTGCCAAGATCTGCTTGGATCCTTTGCATCTGTTCTGTGTGCTCCGTCTTGGCTTCTGTGTGATTTGTTTCTAACAGAGTGCACCTGTGACTCACCTTGGAGGGTGGCCCTTGGGTTATTGCTGCAGTTGGCTGGAAAGTGCACTACTCAGAAGAGCTTGGGAGTTTCCATCTGCCTGTGATGGCTCTTAGCCAGTGAGTGGTGCAGGAGTTTCAGAGCCCAGCTCCTTGGTCACAAGTGCAAAAATTCTGATAATCACTTACACTACAGTTTTCCCCTGAGGGCTACCCTCCATGGATTCTTGCCTGAAATTGCTCCATTCGGTGACGGTGCCTTCTGCTCTGTCCTAATCTCTCATTTCCTTGCTGGGTTTTTCTGGGAGCATTTCCTTAGAAAATCAGTTATACAAAGATAGTTATCTTGGGGTCTGCTCCTGGAAAACCCAGCTAAGACAGACCATGCCCCCCTCTCATTATATGACACTTTGTGGTTTTCTTTAATATATTACTTTATCTTCATCTTGTAAGGCTTTCAACAATGAAAAAAATTGAACGAGGTTAAATAATTAACCTGAAATCATACAGCAATTCACATGCGAAGGCAGAACTTGAGTTTGAATATTTCTCAAAATGTTAGAAGATTGTTTTTTAATGACTCCCATCAAAGTGTATGTTGCAACACTTTGAGTTTTTAAGATTGTTTCCTTTTGTTTGGGGGAAAATTTGGCTTAATTCCAAACATTGTGGAGGTATAAGATAAAAACAACTTTAGAGAAAGATAAGCTTTTTTTACTTGCCTATAATTTTTGTAGACCTAAGACCATTGATGGGGAGAAGGTTTTTAAAAATCTAAATTATGTTACTCGAAAAACCATAAAACAAAATAAAAAAATGAATGTATTGATGGTCAAAATAAAATGAATTTTATCGCTTCTCTCGGAGACTACTGAGAAAAACATCCACTTTAAGTCCATTTTAAATATCTCCCTATCCAACTTAATGGATACTTGAAATATCACCCCTAGTGATTATATTTGAAAGCAAAATACTTGTACACTTTAATGTTTTACAAGGTTTTCAATAATAAACTGAAAAGCTGAAGTCATTGGTTAAGTAAGTGCTACTTGGTTGCAAAAAGAAATGTCAGTTTACATCAGTAGTCAGAAAACATGTATGCTGTTTATCATCTAAAGATTCATCAGTTATGGGACACCTGGCTGGCTCAGTTGGTTGGGCAGCTGCCTTTGGCTCAGGTCATGATCCCAGGGACCTGGGATTGGGTCTGCATTGGGCTCCTTGCTCGGCAGGGAGCCTGCTTCTCCCTCTGCCTCTGCCTGCCACTCTATGTGCTCTCTCTCTCTCTCTGACAAATAAATAAAAATCTTAAAAAAAAGAAAAAAAAAGATTCATCAGTTGTGCTTTATAGGATGGTTTCCTGAAGTTAACAAACAGGACTATGGCAAAAACAAACAAACAAAACAACAGAAAAACAAAAACAAAAACTCCTTTCTGTACAACAAAAGAAAAACAGAATGAAAAGGCAAGCTATAAAATAAGAGAAAATATTTGCACATTACTTATCTGATAAAGGGTTAATATCTAAAATATATTAGGAACACATACAACTCAGTAGCAAAAAGCAAACAATCTAATTTTTAAAAAATGGCAGAGTAACAGAAAAGACCTTTTTTTTCCAAAGAAGACTTACAGGTAGCCAACAGGAACATGAAAAGGAGCTCTACATCACTCATCATGAGGGAAATGCAATTTACAAACACAACGAGAGCTCCCCTCACATCCATTAGAGTGGCTATCATCAAAAAGACAAGAACTGACAAGTGTTTGGGAGAATGTGGAGAAAAGGGAACTTTGTGCACTGCTTGGGGGGGAAGGTAAATTGGTAGAGCCACTGTGGAAACTAGTATGCAGATTCCTCAAAAAATTAAAAATAAAACCACCATATGCTCTGGCAGTCCCACTCCTGGATATTTACCCAAAGGAAATGAAAACAGGATCTCCTAGAGGTATGTGTACTTCCATGTCAGCAGATATTCACTACAGTAAACCGCGAAGGAAGATTTTAAGTCAGAAGGGAAATGTTGCCAGATACCAACTCCTGCCTACAGGATGGAGCAAACAACAGTGAGAATGGTAAAGAGTAAAGATAAGCACACGTGGGATAGAAAACTATATTCCAGAAGTATATGCACCTACATATGGCACATTTTTGACAAAATCGTCAAACAATTTAATGAGAAAAAGAATTTCTAACAAACTGCATTATGGCAACCAGACATTCATATGAGGATAATGAACATTGTTATCTCTCTCATAATATACTAGTAATAATCGAGGAAGTAGGAATCTAAATATAAAACCTACAACTGTCTAGAAGATAGCAGAAAAAGAAAAAAAAAAGACCATCTCTGAAAATGTGTGAAGGATAGCTTTCAATGTAGCCCCCAAAAATCTCCACCCCCTGGTATTTACAACCTATGTTATCCTCTCCCCTGTGTGGGAGTGGGACCACGTGACTCATTAGAATAAATAGAATACAGGTAAAAGGATGGGTTGCCACTTCTAAGATGAGGTGACTTTGAACGCTGGTGTGGGATCCAGGACTTGGCTTGAACACCCACTCTGCCATTTTATAGCTGTGTTAACTTTGGTCTGCTTAAGCTCTCTGAATCAGTTTTCTCATTTGCAGCTGGGACAATTATACCTGCATCCTACATACACAGCAGGCCATAATGTATTAAATAAAATAATGTATGTAAAGTGCTCAGTGAATTGAAGATATTATACAGCAAATCTCTTCACTTCAGTGATTCTCAGATTTCCCCTGAGCAATGGAGTACTGCTAGTGGATATGAAAGTTAATTTTCAGCTACAGCTCCACAATGAAGATGTTGAGTGAATGGGCTTGGTTAAGGGAAAAGGAAGGAAATGGACAATTCAGGCATGAAAATGAAAAGGTTATTGACAAATGATACAAACAGAATACTCCTTACTGCAAATAGTACCCAACTCATGATCATCTTTGGGAATGTATCTGAGACACAGAGATAGAAAATTATAAGTAGTTCTTTCAGGAAATATTTATTGACCACATCCTGTGTTCCATGCACTTTTCAACACCGGGGGCTTCAGCAGTCTGCACATTGGATAGAATTCCAACCAACGTGATGCTTTTTGTGCTACTGGTGGTAAAGAGGAGTTACATATACCCAACACTCACACACACACACACACACACACACACACACACTCATATTCATCCACACTCACACACCAAGTAATAACAAGTTTGAGATAATAATAAAAGGAGATCCTGAGAGTTAGGAGATCTAAAATAGTTTGAGTGTTTAGTGAGGGTTCTGTAAGGAGGTGACATTTAAGCAGGGATTTTTGCAACACGAGTCAGCCACGTGAAGAGTTTTATATTAAAGTAATCTTTAGTTGTTATAACAAACATGTTAAAATGTCAGGAGCTTAATAAAATAGAAATATTCTGCCTCATGTAATGGTCCAACACAGTTATTCTTGGTAGCTTTCTGCCATGTGTTGATTTGGGGATCCAGGTTCCTTCCCTGTTTTGATTACACCATCCCGTAGGGCTCCAAAATCCTCTAATTCCAGAAGGTTGAAAAGAAACAAAAATCTTAAATGTCCTCACCCCATCATCTCCTTTATTACTTCTGTTCACCTTTGGAGGCAATAACTGTTCAGCCATTTGGCTAAGAAAGTTTAGGTAAGTTAATATTTATAATGTACTTTTGACAGTTCTTGGAATGTATTAAATGAGAGTTTTCGAATAAGTGAATCTTAGAAAAAGCAGGAGGTGGGAAAGCGTGTGGTAAACTTGAGGAGCAGCAAGGAGGTCGGTGTGGAAGATTGTGCCCATAAGAGAGGGTAGTCTAGTGGAGTTTGGAGAGGAAGGCCAGGGATGAATCATGCAGGATCTCTCAGAACAGGATATAATCAGTCTCTAGCCCACGTTCCAGCAGCATCATGTGATGTGTGTGTACGTCTGTGTGTGTGCGTGCATGTGTGTGTGCATGCCTGAAGTATCTGATTCCCACAGCAGAGGCACATTAGGATCAGGGAGCATTTTCTGAAGCATCTTATGGAGTAAATTGTCTTTTGAAGTCAACAGTAATGGGAGTTCAGTGAGGGGCTGGTGTGTGCACTGATAGGAGTCTGACTTGAGAGCAGTTCTGTCGCTGATGCAAGACATATATTGGGAACTGACATAATTCTCCAGAGTTGGTGGTTTCTTCCTTGGAGATGGGTTTTAATTATGAATACTCATGAGGTTAAGACAATAGCCTTAAGCACTTCTTTCCCCTAATCTTACCCATTAGTTCTTCATAAGCAACTGAATGTATTTCTAGAGGAACAGAGGCTATTCTGCCTGCTGAAAAAAATGTGTGTTTAGTTCAGAACAATGGAAAATAGATGAAAAGCATATAGGATCTGGGGTTATGAGTTTAATATTCATTTGAATCTTAAGAGTTATGCCATTAAAAGTTACCCTCAATACTTACTAGGAAAACTATTACAATCCATGACTTCAGAATTAGGGTACACCATACCACCATACCATCTTTCTCAGGTGATGGTGATCTTCCTACTTCACAAATAAAAATAAGAGATTTTCACAAACTCGTATGCTTCACCCACCCATAGATCAATGCTGTTATCCATACATTAACCTTCCCTCCAGTTACCTTATGTTAAGTGTCTCTGTTCCTATTTATGCCTGCTGAATCCATAGTCTTCCCTGTTTGAGGAAGAGGTAAATCCATTCTTCCAGTTGCTCAGAGCATGAACCTCAGAGCCATTTTGAATCCTTCCTCATACCATACATCCAATTTGTTGGCAGCCTTTAGAATAGGTTGGCATTATCTTCAGAATATTTTGATTGTTGCTATTATGATCTCATCCTTATTTCTAGCCAGGATTATTACAATGAACTTTCAAAACTGTCTCTTAGCTTTTCTTCTACAACAGAGTTCTTTTTTTTTAATATAAAGGTTTTATTTATTTATTGACAGAGAGAGATAGTGAGTGAGAGAGAGTGAGCACAAGAAGTGGGAGCAGCAGGTAGGCAGGCAGAGGAAGAGAGAGAAGCAGGCTCCCTGCAGAGCAAGGAGCCTGATGCAGGGCTCCATCCCAGGATGCTGGGATCATGGCCTGAGCCAAAGGCAGCCCCTTAACCAACTGAGCCACCCAGGCACCCCTGCAACAGAGTTCTTAACAAGGGGTAACTTTACCTTCCCTAGGAAACATTTGGCAATGGTTAGAGACCTTTTTGGTTGTTACGACTGGCAGGCAGGGGACTCTGGGTGTCTAGTGGGTAGAGAGGCAGGGGATGCTGCTCAACAGCCTAGAGTACACAGGACAGGCTCATACCATAAAGAGTTTCCTGGCCCAGAATGTCAGTGGTGCTGATCCTGAGAAACCCTAGTCTGTAGTCTGTCTTCTAGACAACAGGCTGAGTGAGTATGTGAAACGGTGAGTCTGACTAAATCATTCCCCTGGTTCGACCTTCCAGTGGCTCTCCAGTTCTCTGAGTAAAAGCCTAATTCCTTTCAATTACTCACAATGTTCTCAAAGGTTCTGTGTGCCAGCTCTGTCACTGGCCACATCTCTTTTCTGTCTTGCATCCACACTGGCCACCCCACTGACCCTTGGGCATCCTCCTGGTCCTTTCTACCTCAGGGCCTTTGGATTGACTGCTCCTTGTAGTGAATTGCATTCCTCCCAGATATCCACAATGCTGATTGCCCCCTGTTCCTTCAGAGTTTGTGCAAATGTCACCATCTTAGTCTCCCTTGCCCTAAATATCCCCATAAATGTTGAATCACCTTCCTGCATTCCTTATTCTCCTTAAAAACTTTCTGTCATAATAACTTTTTCTTATGTACTGTCTCTGTTCCTCTCCGCCCAAATTTGTATGTTGAAGTCCTAATACCCAGTGCCTCAGAATGTGTAGAGACAGGGTGTTTAAAGAAGTAATTCAGTTAAAACGATGTCACTAGGGTGAGCCCTAATCCGATATGAGTGGTCTTTATAAGGAGAGGAGGCTAGGACACAGAGGGGTACAGAGTAAAGACCATGGGAACACACTGGGAGAAGACAGCTGTCTATAGGCCACGGATCAAGGTCTTCCAAAGAAACCAACCCTGCTGAAGCTTTGACCTCAAACTTCTCACCTTCTCGCAGGATTGCTAGGGGGAATAAAAGAAAACCACCCAGTCTGGTGTCCTTTGTTACAGCTGTCCTAGCAAACTGATACAGTTGTTACCTTCCCATATAGAATACAATTCAATCTGGTGTTAGATGTATTTCTTAACTGTTATATTGCTACACTTGATTGTAATCTTCCTGAAGGCAAGGATTTTTGTCCTTTTTGTTTGTTTGAGATCTTAATTCTGTTCTTGCCCAAGATCTAGCCTTTGCAAATGAGGAAGATATGACATAAGAAATTGAAATGGCTTGCCTGAGATTATAAGTGGATGACAGAGGCTATACAAACTCCAGAATTTCTCATTCAGATTCTGGTTGGCTCCCTTTTGTCCCTTGTAGTTGGTTTGGCAAAGAGGATAAAGAAATGGTAGAGCAGAGCTGTTGCAACAGAAAACCTCACATTCATCACCAACACACCTTATACACACATGAGCAATGAGGATGGACTGCCAAAACCATCCAACTGTTTAAGAAATGCACTTAACTTGTTTATGAAGAATAAAATATATAGACCTGTTCAGATTACAGTACTTTCTAGTGAGTGATGAGCTATAGAAAAGAAGAGGAAAAATGAAAATCCTAAAGAAAAGCTACAGTGTAGAAAAGCAAAAGCAACGAGTGCAAGGTATTATGAATTGGAAGCAATATATGGGTTTCATGGCTGTTTCTATGCTTACTATCATGGAAGGCAAACCTTTAGCTATGAATAAAAATATTCACTCCTTGTCCCTAACTGGGATAAAATTCCAGTGTAACGCATCGGTCCCTTTCTCTGTCATCCTGCCCGTGAGCTTGCCAAACCAACCAGCTTATGTACAATTAACAGAGAGGTTTCCAATACAAGGAGAGCTTTGTTCTCATGAAAGAATATCTCTGTGTTCTCGTCTCTCTCAGTGTTTGTTTATTTGTTTGTTTGTTTACCAGAATCATCTGCCCAAACAAATAAATAAATAAATAAGCAAATGGGGAAGAGGTAGTAAGGAGGAACACTCTCTCTGATTGAAATCTATTTTCATCTCATGAAAAATATCTTAATTTTCACTTATATTCCATGTCCGTAGCTGAGGGCCATTAAAACTAATAAAACTAAATCATTTGTGACAGATCTTAGAAAACAGTTTCTGCAATCCACTGCGCTCTCAAATGCTCATTAGAAATAGTGGTTTTCTTTTCAGAAGAATGCTTACTGAATGCTTAAAACGTGTTGCCTCCAACTTTTGACAAGTCGAACTGGCAATGGAGTGTTTGAAGCAAGGCCTTGACATAAAAAAGATGTTGCACAGCTATACATCAAATATGACCGGGAACAGCACATCAAAGCAGAGAGTGTTAGGATGCAAGGCAGTTGGAGGAGAAAGAGAATCAACACATTTGTGTCTGCTTTCGACATTTTCTGGCATCAGAGTAAACAAGGAATCTGCATTGAGTGTAGGCAGAATATTTCAATTCCACAAGAGTTTAAATCCTGTCTTTCCTTAGTGTCAAAGACCATTGGCTAAATGTACATGGATGTAAACCCCTGAAGATATTTTTATACTCACCTGTGAAATGGGAACAGTTACAAAAAATAATAATAATATTATATATTCATCATAATGCTTACTATTTCATCCATCTTTTATGGGGGGTAGAAACGTGAATGTATGCTAAGAGACTTTAGAGATTTTAATTATTAAAGAGGCACTAATGTTTATTATTTATAATAACAATAGCTGCCATAATTGAGTTCTTGGTACATTTACAGTTCATATTCACGATTTCTATTTTCATAGCTAAAATTATCTCCATGTTACAGCATTGGGTACTAAGAGTCAGAGTAGTTATTATGTTAATATTAACTAATATTTTAATAGTAGAAGATACAATATCATTACTACCACCAAAGAAGCATTACATAAGAAACACAGAAACAAAGGATGTGGTTAAAAGTTAATTAAAAGGCCTGTATCAGTCAGGGCTCAATCAGAGAAGCAGAACAAATATTAAGGCATTTATTTACAGGAATGTGACTTTATGCAATTGAAGGAGCAGGATAAACAGTCTCTCAGGGCCGTTGTCTTCGTGTTTGACACCAGAGCTTAAAGTCTGCAAGGCAGGCAGCTAGGAAAGAAAGAAGTAAAATCAGGGAGAGTCAGGTCAAGCTGAAAGCTACCATCTTTAGCTGGAAGCAACTCAAGCTGGAACCCATAGGCAAGGGTGGGAACTCATCAGTTTGTTGATAAAGTGGGTGTTCTGCAGGAGAAACAGTACCTTTCATCATGGTGCTAAACACTTGCATGGCCCAGGAGTCAAAGAAGCTGGGAAACCGTCCAAGATAAGATAGAGCATTTGAGACTTGTCTTTGCCTAGGCCAGTGAGGAGAGCCCACAGGTAAGTGACAAGGTGTGTGAACTACGAAAGCACCTGCCCCAGCCTTCCATCATAAAAAACAAAATGGCTACTGCTTCCCTTCTGTCCTCCAAATCTTCAGTGGAAATGTCTCTGTATTATTAGTAATAATTTACCTTGTAACATGCCCACTGAAGAATTCAGTTTTGGGTTTATTAGAAAGCCCAGCCCTATGGTGAAAAGAGGTAATGGTTTCTTTTCAGGGCAGATACAGACAATTTCAGGTCTGTTGTGCAGATTTTAGCTGGTAAACTAAAGCTGTATGTTCCTTATTTTCTTCCCCCATGTTTCTAGTACATTTAGAGGCAACCAATCAACTCCACTAGATGCCTTATTTTGACTAAAATATTCTATAGCAGCACATACTTAGTCACTCAGAGGCTTGTTTTCTATGGGTATTTGATTGCAGGTATCTGCAGGTGATAATTTACATAACACGCTTGCCACTACATGACATGGACTACTGGTGTCTCATTTAACACTAGAAATGGGAGTGATCATGGTTTTTATTTAAATCTAATCATACCAGAACAAACTAGATAACCCCATACCGTCCAAAAAACCCATCCTTAAGACACTATTCCTCTAGAGTGATGAATTAGGTATCAGGTAGGGTTCAGTCAGGGAAGCAAAATGAAGAGGATACATTTGTTAAGGGATTTGACTTTACCCAGTTATGAACCTGGATAAATACTTTCCATCAGGCTATGTCTCGGGAATAGATGTAAAGTGAGGAAACCTAGAAGAAGCTGGATTCCATGAGATGGAATCCCTGAGAACAATCAATTCTTAATGTTTCCAGTAGTTACGAATGGGTGTCCTGCAGGAGGAGAAACTGATGCCCTTCATCACAGAGCTAAATACCCACCTGGCCCTGAAGTGGGATAAGCTAAAGAAGAATTCAGTGGGGGTAGGGGGTGGGGAGGGGAGT
>LNAC01000153.1:2920313-2939490 GCA_002007465.1 Ailurus styani
TGTGGGGGTGGGGAACCTGGGTGGCTCAGTTGTTAAGCGTCTGCCTTCAGCTTAGGTCATGATCCCAGGGTCTTGGGATAGAGCCCCGCATCAGGCTCCCTGCTCCGCCGGAAGCCTGCTTCTCCCTCTCTGCCTGCTTGTATTCCCTCTCTCTCTGTCTCTGTCTCTCTATCAAATAAATAAATAAATAAATAAATACATAATCTTAAAAAAAAAAAGAAAAGAATTCGGGGAAGGTAGGATAGTTGCAGGCAAGTTGCTGCCTCACACGAACAAGGTAAACTCACAGACCAGGAGTAGCCTGTGTGAACTACAAAAGTACCTGCTCAGAGCATTGTGGAAGCATAAAACCCAAAAAGCCTGCTGCTTTACTCTCTTCAGATCTCCGGTGACTGTGCCTCTTATGGTACATCCTACTGTGAAACACAGAGGAAAGAGAATTCTGGGAAAAGTAGTTCAGCCTGACCGAGGTTCAAAGCTACCACAAGCCCCATGATAGATGATAACCATATTTACATCTGAGTAAACTTATAATTGTTTCAAATTTTGCAACAGTTTTACTGTTAATAACTCATGGCCAGGAATAATTGTCATATCTACATTTTGCTGGGCATTGGTACTAGGAAGAAATGGCATAATGCATTAAGCCTGAACAGCTCTTGAATAGATTCGATGGGGAAATGTTAATTTGGGTCCATATTAGAAGCTTTAATAAAGGTAGCATTTATTAGCTATTTCTCCGGTTATTTGGCATGAAACATGTGCTCATAGAATGTTAGTTTCCTTCCACACTGCTAAAACTCGTGCTCAGACTCTTTCACTTTTAACTTCATGAGTTGCATAAACTCATTCTTATTTATAATTTGATTTTCTTACCCATGTTATGGGTATCTCCTAACCACTGGATTCATATGATTTTGAAAAGCAAAGCCAAAAGACACTGTAAAATGAATAATACTTTGTAAATGGGAATGTGTAATGGGAATGTAAATGGGAATTATCCTGGTTATTTATCCAAAGGATACAAACATAGTGATTCAAAGGGCCACATGTATCCCAACATTTTAGCAGCAATGTTCACAGTAGCTAAAATATGGAAAGGGTCTAGATGTCCATCAACAGATGAATGGATAAAGAAGATGTCGTGTATATATATATTATATTACATATATAACATCATATTATATATATNTCCATCAACAGATGAATGGATAAAGAAGATGTCGTGTATATATATATTATATTACATATATATAACATCATATTATATATTATATAATCTTCGAGCAGACCCCCTGCTGAGTGTGGGGCCCTTCACGGGGGCTTGATTTCAGGGCCCTGAGGTCATGACCTAAGATGAAATCAAGAGTTGGATGCTTAACCAACTGAGCCACCCAAGTGCCCCAGAAATCCCCTATTTTAATCTGGTGGGATGACACTGAAAGGATGCAGAAAGGTAGTCATCATTCTCACCTCTGTTAGGGAAAAGGGAACACAAGAAATACCCACAATAACCTTACTATCCCGTTAGCAGATGAAAATGAACAACAAAGGAGTTCTTTAATGTGTGAAAGGAAATGGAGGCCAGGTGAATGAACAATTGCATTATGTTCCTCTGGAGCTCAGTTTTTGTTTTTAATTTGTCAACGTATGTGAAGTTCCCATCCGCAAGATACACTCAGAGCATTGTTTTTCATGGACCAAGAGATTAGTGGTGCCTATTAGAATTCAGCCCGGACTGGGATACCTCTGTCATCACTCCAGCCCCAGTGTGGTGTGGGTTGGACTTTAGACAGAATTTGAGCACCAGCCCTGTCGATGCTACAAAAATTGGTATTTAAATAGATACAGGTGTGTGTCTGCACATCTGGTAGGATGAGTAACTCAGGCAGGTAAACCTGTTTAAGGGAGAGTATGGGGAGGGAAACTGCCCAGCGCTTATTGAAAAAGAAAACTAGGGCGCCTGGGTGGCTCAGTGGGTTAAAGCCTCTGCCTTCGGCTCAGGTCATGATCTCAGGGTCCTGGGATCGAGGCCCGCATCGGGCTCCCTGCTCAGCCGGGAGCCTGCTTCCTCCTCTTTCTCTGCCTGCCTCTGCCTACTTGTGATCTGATCTCTCTCTCTGTGTCAAATAAATAAATAAAAATCTTAAAAAAAAAAAAAAAAAGAAAACTAGAGCAGGTTCTTGAAGAATAAGCCCTTATTCAGTACCAAGTTTNTACTTGTGATCTGATCTCTCTCTCTGTGTCAAATAAATAAATAAAAATCTTAAAAAAAAAAACAAAAACTAGAGCAGGTTCTTGAAGAATAAGCCCTTATTCAGTACCAAGTTCGCAAGTTCACATTAGAGGTCATGAAAATAGAGATGTTCTCCTTTCATGATGTTTACAGTTAATATTGGAGATGAGTTTTGTTCTCCAGGAAAAACAGGAAGTGATAAAACAGGAATTCATGTCTGGCTTTAGATTCAATGGGGGTGGGTACAGACAAATAAAGCTAAATTTCTGAATAGGACTAAGAATTGCTATGCATTTATGGTCAGAAAGCAGGGTTTGATTGCTAGTTTTGCTGCATTAGAATATAATCTTGAATTTCCTAACTTTAAAATGGCAGTAATAAGCTCTGTATCACAAAGATTTTGCAATTACGTGAAATGATATATCTGGGGGCGTCTGGTTGGCTCAAATGGAGGAGCACGCGACTCTTGATCTTGGGGTCATGAGTTTGAGCCCCACATTGGGTGCAGAGATTGCTTAAATAAATAAATAAATAAAAANGCAGTAATAAGCTCTGTATCACAAAGATTTTGCAATTACGTGAAATGATATATCTGGGGGCGCCTGGTTGGCTCAAACGGAGGAGCATGCGACTCTTGATCTTGGGGTCATGAGTTTGAGCCCCACATTGGGTACAGAGATTGCTTAAATAAATAAATAAATAAAAATTTNTCTTTAAAAAAAAATAACAATAAAATAAAATATCTGAACATTTGTATTTCTAGGCTTCTTACCAGTTTACAAAATACTCTTGAAATCTTTAGCTGTGATTCCCAGGAGAAGTTGGTACACAAAAACCTCTGGAGGAAGAGTAGAGTTACATACAAACACGTATTTAATTTTATGCACAAGTATGTAATGTTTTTTATATCTTGGAATTACATGCACAGTACGTGTAACATTTGCTTTTTCATCCAGTAGGAGAAGTGGCTTCACAAAGGGTAAGAAACATTTCATTGATTCATTCAAGATAACCCTGTGAATTAGGTTTTGAGAAATTATTCTCCTCATTTCACTGATGAAGCTATTAAAATACAGAAACATTAAGTGGTTCATCAGAATTTACACAGAGCCAGGGCTCTTAGCTCTAAGCCAAAGCTCCCATGCCTGTTGCACAGGCATTGTAGATCATGTTGCAAAGGCCTCACACAAAAGTCTAGACAGGATTTCAGTGTAATGATAGCAACAGATAAAGGCATGGGTGGATGGATGTTAGAAAAGGTGGGGAAAGTGAGAATTCACAGAGCTTATTCTTCTGCAAAGGTATGGAAAAGGCATCGTTGCATTTAATTTGTGGTTTTGCTGTTTTATTTTCATCCATTTTTAGCTGGATGGAAATTTGGAGAGACCTCTGAAAATGTATGCAAAGCCAGACGGTGGGAGTCCAAATAGGAAAGGAATCCAATCTCCATCTTTGCAACCTTTCATAGAAATTCATGGTTCAGCAAAGTACCATAATCAATATAAAGAATCAGGAAATCTTCTAGTGCCTCAGTGACCACAGAACCATGAGCCATAAACAGCCTGGCTCTGTAGAGGATAAATCATTCAAGGGAAACTTGATTACTTTTTTGATAGAAGATTCGTTGTCAGAGGAATGGTGTTGATTCAATATATCTTGATTTTTAAGAAATCATGTCCATCATGGAATTTTACATGAAAAATTTAGGCGTGATGAATATAAGCCTCGTTAAGTAAGCAGAAACCACATTGATGGGACCCAAGTTGTATGTGATTTAGGGGAAAAAAATGCAGGGTGGGTGGTGAGAAAAGAATGAAAGGGAAGGCAGATGAGGTAGAGAGAGAGACACAGACCCTGAGAAACTCAGGAATGTATTAAGGAATGAGGGGATTTTTCAGAGAAAAGCAGTGTATCCTGGGGCTAAAGTCTTTCCACATCTTTCATAAAAAATGTAGTTTCTGAAGATTATAGGATTTAGAAACATACATTGAGCAGTCCTTTCAGAAAGACCTTAAGGGGATCATTATGACTAGATGTCTATCTTCAGTTGAGTGTATGACCATACAGGTTAAGTGGACAAGTGTTGTTGAGGCAGTCTTCAGAGGATCTGGTAAAAGTGTAGCCAGTGGGGCTAAGAGTAGGTATGGAGTCAGGAAAACCTGAATTCAGACAACAAGGTAAATTGAACTCTTCTCTCATCAAGAAATTGAGCCTAATTCATTTCCCTATGGGCTGATCTTAATGACTTGCTTCTAACAAACAGATTATGATAGGAATGACATTATGTAACTTCTGAGCCTAGGTTACAGAATGTGAGACATCTTCCACCCAACTCTGTCAGGAAATGTGCCTCTGGTGTTGTGGCCCCCATGTGGGAAATATGGCTACCCTGAAGCTCCCATACTAGAGAGACCACATGAAGAGATCACGTGAGAATAGAAAAAGATGCCCTAACTGTCCCATCTGCTCCAGTCCTCAGTGTATTGAGTCTATCCATCCCAGGGGTGTGACATGTGGGTGCAGAAGCCCTAAAGATGGTTACAGTCTCGGCTAATGTCTGACTGCATGCAAAACCCAGGGTGAGAACCATCTCTGAGCCTAGTCAATCACCAGTGTCTGGAGACATAATAAATGCTCTGGTCGTATGCCACTGAATTTAGTATGATTGGCTACGCAGCAATAGAGAGCTGAGGCTGTGTGACTGAGGACAATTTTCATTAGTTTCGTTTTTTTATAATAACACCTACCTTATGAATTTTTGTAAGTATTAATTTAAATAATCTGAGAATAGTACCTGGATAATAGTTCTGAACATTTTTAGCTTGTAAAAATATTACTACTGACCATATTATTAAAGGTAGTATTAAAATAAAAGCAGTTGTATAGTAGTACAGGTCAAATTAAAGTAGAAAACCCTTTTAGGGTTTTATTATATTAGTCAGCATTCCCCAGGGAAACTGAACCAGTAGGGGAAAGAGAGAGAANTTTATTTATTTATTTCACAGAGGGAGAGAGATCACAAGGAGGCAGAGAGGCAGGCAGAGAGAGAGAGGGGGAAGCAGGCTCCCCGCTGAGCAGGGAGCCCGATGCGGGCCTCGATCCCAGGACCCTGAGATCATGACCTGAGCCGAAAGCAGAGGCTTTAACCTACTGAGCCACCCAGGCGCCCTTAGGGTTTTATTATATTAGTCAGCATTCCCCAGGGAAACTGAACCAGTAGGGGAAAGAGAGAGAAGAAAAGAAGGAGAGGGAAGGGGAAGAGAGGGAGAGAGGGAGAGATTGATTTATTGTGAGGAATTGACTCATGCAGCAGGGAGGCTGAGAAGTTCCACAATATGCTATGAGCAAACTGGTAACTGAGGAAAGCCAGTGGTGTGTAATTGAGTCCAAGTGTGAAGGCTTGAGAGCCAGGGAATCTAATGGGGTGAAATCCCAGTGTAAGGACAGAAGAAAGTAACATGAGATGTCCCAGTTCAGCGGTGAGGCAGGAAAAAGGGGCACATTCTACCATCCACCATGTTTTGTTAAATCCAGATCTGCAGTAGATTGGTTGATACCTGCCCACATAGGGGAGGGCAGTCTACTTCATTGAGTCCAATTATTCAAATGCCAATCTCATCCAAAAACACTTTCACAGACACACTCAGAAATGATGGGGGGCACCTGGGTGGCTCAGTGGGTTGGACATCTGCCTTTGGCTCAGGTCATGATCCTAGGACTCTGGAATCGAGCTGCACATTGGGCTCCCTGCTCATGGGGGAGCCTGCTTCTCCCTCTCCCTCTCCCTGCCACTCTCCCTGCTTGTAGTTGCTCTCTCTCAAATGGATAAATTAAAAAAAAAACGGTTAACTTGGGCACCCTGTGGCCAGTCAAGTTGATACGTAAAATTAACCATTGCACGGGAGTTACTCTACAAGGTAAGAAAGTCTTGTTAATTGACAAACTCACTCTGACATGACTAAAAACTATCTCATTCCAGCTGCTTTCTGTTTGAATTAATGTATCACCCCCATTTTCCTACATACTGTTCCGTGTACTCTTACAAGACTTATTACAATGTGCCAGCTTTGATCTCTGAGGAAAAATACATGGGTAAGAGCCTGTAATGGTGATATTATGATTAGAGATTCAGAAATATCAAGTCATACCCTGTTAAACCACACATCCCAAAGGTTTCTGGAAGGTACTGTAGACAGAAGAGATTTACAAAGGTAAGTAAAAATTTACCTTATTAATAGCCTTACAGGTGCCTAACAATCCCTAACTAGTTATGGTCCAAATCAAATAAGGGACTCTTTAATTGTAAGGATACCATGCTCATTGCCTGTGGGAAGGAAAAACCTCTTAATCCACTTATACAACCAGCTTCTCCCCATGAAAGGGAAAGATGTACCATGAGCAATCTGCCCCGGGGGCCTGACTATGCCAAAGGCCCAAACAGAAAAGCAATAAAAGGAAACTGGGATTCTTCATTTAAGGAAGAATAAAGCTGCCTGAAAATACACCACAGCCCAGTGGATATCCTGGGCTCATACTAAGAGGAAAAAAGCAACACCTCTTCCTTCAGCAGAGAGTTAAGCCAGGGGTGGGAAGAGCAGGGCCTGGTGTAGGAACAGAAGGCAAAATATACACTCCTACACAATGGAACCAGGTGATTCTCTCTGAAATATGTTGAAGAGCCCTGTGTGATTTCTGTTGGATAAAATCAACTCTGTCTTCCTGCTCACAACTTAATTATCCGAGGGATCAATACTCCAGTGAAATATAGGTGTACATAAAAAAGCAAAACTACATGTAGGGGGACTTGTTATGAAACCATACCCCACGGTGGCCCTTCCAGTTAGATGTAGCAGACCAACCTAATGAGCCGGCCTCTGCAGGTGGGGCAGATAGGAAGTGTGTAAGAAGAAAAGGAGACTTTAAGCTCAAACCCCATTCCCGAACAATAAGTTATTCTTCCCTGTTCCATAAAATTTACTACCATTTCTAGTCTCCAGACTGAATGTCCTTTATCTGGGAAATGTATCTAGGGTATCTCATGTTTTTCTTTTGTTTGAATCTTTTTTTTAAAAGATTTTATTTATTCATTTGAGAGAGAGAGACAGAGCATAAGCAGGGGGAAAGTCACAGCGAGAGGGAGAAACAGACTCCCCGCTTAGCTGGGAGCCCAACAAGGGGCTGGATCCCAGGACCTGAAGATCATGACCTGAGCAGAAGGTATATGCTTCACCAACTGAGCCACCCAGCTGCCCCTGTTTGAATATTTATTTATTTATTTATTTAACAGAGAGAGACAGCGAGAAAGAGAGCACAAGCAGGGGGAGTGGGAGAGGGAGAAGCAGGCTTCCCGCTGAGCAGGGAGCAGGGAGCAGGATGCAGGGCTCCATCCCAGGACCCTGGGATGATGACCTGAGTGGAAGGCAGATGCTTGACGACTGAGCCACCTGGGTGCACCACCCATGTTTAAACCTTTAAAATAAAACTTCATAAGGTCATAAACAAAGGTCTTTTAGTTCTACTCCTACTTTGGTATTTATAGATCTAAGCAATGCATTCATGAGCTTATTTCTCTCCTGAAAGAATGAGTGACTTGCACTTTGGTATTTTGTTTTTGTTTTTCTCCCAACTTTCCTTGAACCATAACACCAAGCTCCATGCCTTGCTTAGTGTTTTATAAACTGGTCTGGAGTACTCTTGTTCATTCCCCAAAGAACTAACGTTCATTCCCATCCCATTCAGATATATAGTTTTCTCTCTTATTATATATTTTCTTATGGGTGAAGGCTGGAGACAAATAGCTCTTAAGTCTCTCTTACAGACAGATGTCTGGAATTTCTTTAGCTTTTTTTGTTTTTCTTTATGACTTTGGTCTTTTTCTTCTGGTCACCCATACTCTTCTCTTGACCTCCTCCACTTAGTAACCATCCTTTACAGAATGCCATGATAAAAGAGCAAAAC
Organism: Ailurus styani; assembly: GCA_002007465.1. Taxonomy (NCBI): domain Eukaryota; kingdom Metazoa; phylum Chordata; class Mammalia; order Carnivora; family Ailuridae; genus Ailurus; species Ailurus styani. The sequence continues at coordinate 2,928,508 of LNAC01000153.1, forward strand.
GAGGGCACCTGGGTGGCTCAGTAGGTTAAGCGGCTGCCTTCAGCTTGGGTTGTGATCTCAGGGTCCTGGGATCAAGCCCCACATAAGACTCCCTGGTTGGCAGGGAGCCTGCTTTTCCTCCTCCCTCTGCCGATCCCCCTGTTTGTGCGTGCTCTCTCTCTTTCAATCAGTACAGTTCTCCAAATAGTCAGTCAACCAAATCTATAGAAGATAAGTGAGTAGATTCTTATTCAGGAGCCTGCACGTCGGGCCACAGATGAATTTCCCTTTTGATGAAGAGTATTTTTAAAACAGGTCACTCTTCAGGAGATCTTTTCTAGTCATTGCTGTTCTAACCTTTGGGAACTTATGAATGAGGTTGGACACCTCTGTAGGAAATAAATGCTGTAAATCACCTCTGTACCAATTTCACATCATGACCTTAAAAATCCATATCTCCTACTTGTGAAAGAATCCCATAGAGAGGTTAAAATTCATAGAATTGGAATTAACCTATCCAGTTGTCATCCTAAAACTTAGCATATATCCAACAAGCTAGTACTTTAATAGAAAATAGAGAAATGCAGATGTGGAGTTTTATGGGAGATCACAGATGAATGTTATGATGTTTCCGAGTTAGATAGGACTTTAGGAAACCATGAATGCAATGACTTTGTTTAGGAGAAGAAACTCAGCTGCAAGGAAGTTAAGTCACATTGAAAATTAGTGGCAAAGCAGGGACTAGCATAAATATTTTGTTATTTCAAGTGTAGAATTCCTTCTTCCCTGTTCCATTGCTCTTGAAACCCTTACAAAGTCTTCCCATAGTCATAACTGTAAATCCAGGGAGACCTCAGTAGGAATCTGACTGCTTGTTATGGTATAGTTATAGTCTCTAGGTGGACCTCACCCTCCAAGGCTTTCTGTGGCCCAGGAGGGCATCAGGACATCTCAGCACTTTTGCACAGCAACCTCATCTTTGTATTTCCAGGGAATCAGGTCTGCCTCTCTAGGATCTTAAGTATCATTAGGCTTTCTGGAGCTTTTCTCAAACTCTGGTTCCCCTTTCAAGACAGATTTGCTTGAACAATTCTGCTTTCAAAGTGCCTCCTTCCCAGTAGACTTCTCCAGTCTCTCTCTTTACCTTATCTTTTGGCTTCCAGACCTTATCTCTTTGTATTTTAAAGACAATAGACACTGTTGTTTATTTAATCTGCATATGAAGAGTGGGGACTGATGTATCACTTATGCAAACATATGCCAGTGATGCAGCCTATAATATAGCGGGGGTTCCCAGGATAACACATTACCATTTCTGCCACTCTGCATATTTCCCTTGGGGCCATCCAGAGAGCTACGCTACCTTTCAATATATGATAGACCTGGATTCTATTTCGGGTGCATAAAAATAAGAAATACTCTCTTGGGATTTGTTTATGTCATTACTGTGCCAGACTCTAAAAGGGAAATGGCACTTGATATCCATCCCTTACGACATCAGGGAAATTTATTTTTCAGGGGCAAATACCCTAGCTATGGGAAGTGATTATATCTAGATACAAATACTGTTAAAAGGACATTTATCTAGTAGATCACATACCCAAACTCTTTCCCAGGCTTCCTGTTCCCTTCAGAAATGTTTTAACAGGGACCATAGTCTGTGAGTAACAATGCCTCTTGCATTGCTGTCTGTATATTCTGTCTTCCTACCTTGGCCCCATAGACTAGTCCCATGCCTGATCAATTTTCATGGTCATCCCATTCAGTAGGGTGATTTGTTCAGATAAAATGGAAAATTGAAATGGAACTGTTGCTGGATACAACATCGTCCACTTTTTCTATTTTGTCAAAATGCCATGGCTGCTCATTTTTTCATGGCCATGAGGTGAAATAAATTAAACTTCCCAGAGGCAAAACTTCTCTGAGATCAGATTGGAATATATTGATTAGCTCTTTGAGGCCTGATGGATTGAAGGTTCTTGCTTTATAAACACATTTACAAACATGCCTTAAGAAACAGTTTCTTAGCACTGGGTAGACTGATTGTGTTTATTTAAAACTGCAGGGAAGGGCGTACCTGCAGCCCCTGACTTTAACCTATCAGTGATTCCATCCCAGATCAATGGTGACAAGTGAAAGTGTTGCTCCCTTTAGCGACTCCTAAAACCAGCTCAAGGCTGGCTTGCCCAGTGATGTGTCAAGTAATACATCAAAGTCTTGGGAACATCTCAGCTTATAGTAGAATGTTGGAATATTAGATCTGGGAGGGACTTAAGACATTATCGTCTTCAGCTGAGAAACCAATTCCTCTAGTGGTGTAATTTAGTTAGTTTGCAAATGGGTGGCTTTATTTTTTTTTAAGATTTTATTTATTTATTTGACAGAGAGAGACACACTCAGAGAGGGAACACAAGCAGGAGGAGTGGGAGAGGGGGAAGCAGGCCCCCTGCCGAGTAGAGAGCCCGATATGGGCCTCGATCCCAGGACCCTGAGATCATGACCTGAGCCGAAGGCAGAGGCTTTAACCCACTGAGCCACCCAGGCGCCCCAAATGGGTGGCTTTAGAGGTGATTTTAGAGTTAGACAGGAATTTTTAGCAATTTTCTGTCCTCAGGCTTAAAATTCCAATGGCTGTGTTCACCAAGTATACAACATAAGTGAGTGAAGTGGGTCTGGTGGGCAGTGTTATGAGGGGAAGACACAGGCTTGTTTTAATGTGGCCAGGGTCCCTCTATACCAGGTGATTATTTTCATGGAAGAGTGTGGGGCCGGTATTGCCAAATAGATACAAATTTCAAAAGTGTCAGAATTTAGTCCAAGAGCCCCTAGAATATGGTCTCTAATTTACTCATAATCTCATGGTGGTGAGAAAAATGAGATTCAACAAAATGAATGCCATGAGTGAATGGCGCCCACGACACAGGATGACACAGGAGTGGAAGGGGTTGTTTCACACGTGCCTTGACATGGAGAATATGTGGGAATTACAGTCTTGTGTGGAGAATATGTGGGAATTACAGTCTTGTGTGGAGAATATGTGGGAATTACAGTCTTGTGTGGAGAATATGTGGGGATTACAGTCTTGTGTGGAGAATATGTGGGGATTACAGTCTTGTGTGGAGAATATGTGGGGATTATAGTCTTGTGTGGAGAATATGTGGGGATTACAGTCTTGTGTGGTGCACTCTAGGTGCCAAGACAGAATTGTCCAATCTCAAGACTAGGTAAAGCCTGCTCTACCCCAACTCCAACCCGGGCTTTCAGTGACTCAGAGCCCCGTCTCTGAATGGGCTTTTCCAGGAGCACAGGGAGAGTGAGGAGAACAGAGGCTGGTCTGGTCTGGTGCCATTTCTACCACACGCCTTTCCAAGAAACTGGGATGTATGATTTGCTGAGACTTTTCAGAATTTGTATAAGGCTGTGGTATATAGGATAATGACTGAAAAACCCAGAAGGTCTTTAAATATTAAGTAAGCTATTTTCGGGTTCTACTATAGAAGGCCTGGTAGCTTGACAGACTTTCTGTTACCATTAGTAGAACAAATCAAACAAATGATACACCTGTCTCACATAAATTGGACTTTTTATTAATTTATCTTCCTTTACCTAATAAGATAATCTAGAAGTAGGCAGTTGCTGACAGGGGTTAGTATCTCTCTTCAGGATCAGGGCTGGTATCTCTGTGATAATCTTGGTCTTCTTCTTGTGGTGACTGATGGGCATTGTAACTCCAGATGCCATAGAAACATTTGGTTGGTAAAGGGTGCTGCCTTCCTAGCTGCCTTCACGAAGGCAAAAGCTTTCTGAGGAACCCTAACAACAGTTGTCTATTTACGTCTCTTTAGAGTTCAATGTGTACAACACCAATCTTAGATACATAGGAGACTGCCAAAGTGTGTTTGCCCCTCTTGGTGACTGGAAGTCGGCATAAGGCTTGAGAATAGGTGTGAGGTAAACCAAACTACAATATCTTCCCCAGAAAGGAACCCCAAGAATTTGGAAAATTTGCAATGAGGTTTAGGAGCTCACTCCATATTATAACCAGAATTCTTTATTCCTGCAAGAATTCTGAGTCATACAGGTTGATTGTGCAGCCCCCTGATCCTCTGGACTGTGTGCTCTCATGCTATTGTGTAACTACTTGCTAGATCATCTTTGGCTCTGCCCTACTGAGCTGCTTCCACCCTTCATTGAAACGTATTCCTTCTAACGGCTTGGAGATGGTTATTGGATTCACGGAAGAGAGAAGTTATGAAGCACATCGGGAACACTGGGGAAAAAGAGATGTGATTCTGCTCAGATTCTATTAGAGTAGAAAACATGCTGGATATCGAAAGGAAATTTATGTAATGTATTCCAGCATTGTTCGCGGTAGAGCATCATGTTTAATGCAGGCAGAGGCAGTCGGGGCATGCAGTATGAGAACTCTGCTACACAGACTGAAACAAACAATAAAACAGTGAATGAGCAATGGGCAGAAAATAAACCCTGGTTTTTATGGGAAGCATTCACAATCTCCATTCTCTAGCAAGACTTCCTACTCTATGTCAGAAAGAGCATCGTTTTAAAAGCCCATAAGAAATCTTTTCTATTGTTTACTTGGATGGATTCTAAGTATAAGCACCTAACTCCTTTGAGAATCAAGGCTGCATAGTTTAAGCAAACAGGATGGCCTTGAATAAATGAATGAGGAGAGATGCAGGATTGAGAGATTGCTCATCTCCTTTAGGAGGAAGTTCAGAGTGACTCGGAAGCAACAAAATGAGAGAGAAGCCTTAGAAGACTAGGGTTTCCAACTGAAAATACAAGGGATAGAGTTGAAGAAACTAAAAGCAGGTAGGGGAATGTCATTCTTAGGAGCCTCAAGAAGTTGTAAATAGGTGTTAGCATCTGCAGCTGCCAGAGGGAGCTCTGATCTCAGAGGAGCTAACAAAGCCCAAGGATGGGTTCAGAGAGCGTTTCCAGAAGGTGGTGAGCATGCTGCTGGACTGACACAGGTTTCAGAATTTTGATCTTTGCTTGTTTGTGTGTTGCTTCTCATCACAAATGTGTGGTTTGTGTGACCTACTCAAGGTAATTCACTTGGATTTTCAGTCATATTGTTAGAGAATGCACTACGGAATCAGCAGTATGTGTTGAGGTAGACCTAATCAGAAAACTTACATATAATTCATGCAGCATTACTTCTTTGCAAGAGTGATGACAACTTGCATTCATGCGAATGTGCATCCCTGACTTTTGGGCCAACTAGTCCACCTAGAAATTCAATCAATTAGAAATCAGTACTGCTATGATCCCACTTGGGTCAGATGAAGAGTATTATATTTACATCACTCATCATAAATGTATGGCAAACTAGTTTTCTTTTTTAAAAAAGATTTTATTTATTTATTTGACAGAGAGAGAGATTACAAGTAGGCAGAGAGGCAGGCAGAGAGAGGAGGAAGCAGGCTCCCTGCCGAGCAGGGAGCCCGATGCGGGGCTCGATCCTAGGACCCTAAGATCATGACCCGAGCCGAAGGCAGAGGCTTTAACCTGCTGAGCCACCAGGGCAGCCCAAGTATTAACTTTTAATGTGGCATATATGGAACAACATTGATCAATTTAAAAAGTGAATTGCCTTTAATAATAAAAATATACTTTTTTGTATGTTTTACTCATTAAGTGCTATATGCAAAGGGAAATTGATGTGAAAAAAATGTAAATAATATTTTGGAGTAGCTTACTATGTCCTGAGTTCTGTTATAAGTAGTTAAGTGTGTAAGTTATGTAATCCTCCCAACAACTTTATATGGTGGGTAGTATTATTATCCATAATTGATGAGGAATGTGAGGTGATTTATCTTGCTCACGTCCACCTAGATTATAGATTCTGGATTTGGTTTTAAATACAGGCTTTGTGACTCTAGACCACTGTGCCCTGCCATAACCAACAAGGATTTCAAAACATTACATCAGTGTATTCCAAAACACAAATATAAGTGGCTTTAAAGTAATTAAAATATCTTTATGTGTAACTTTCATATTTAGTTTTATCTGTTCTAAACCCATCTGTGTTAATAGATGCATACAAGTAAGAACACTGGAAGCTGTCAAGTAGTTTTCAAGTAGTGTTTTTTTTTTTTTAAGATTTTATTTTTTTATTTGAGAGAGAGAGAGAGAGTGAGAGAGAGCATGAGAGAGGGGAAGGTCAGAGGGAGAAGCAGACTCCCTGTGGAGCCGGGAGCCCGATGCAGGACTTGATCCTGGAACTCCGGGATCATGACCTGAGCTGAAGGCAGTTGCTTAACCAACTGAGCCACCCAGGCGCCTTTAAGTAGTGTTAATAATAATTGATACTATTGAGTGCCTAGTGTGTACTATCCACGACACTTCTTTATTATATTTCATTTAATCCTCAGTATATATCACCTATTATTTACCTACATGGTGCACATGAGAATAATAAGGGGCAGGTAACTAAATAATTTTTCCAGGGTCATGAGGTTTTTGATTGGTAGATTAGGAATTTAGTTTATATCCACCTGATTCCAAAGTACTCAGTCTTGGCCACAATCCTTGTTCTAGGCACTGTGTTGAATACTTTGCCTACATTGTTAGATTTAGCACTCCGAATCTCATTATGAAATAAATATAGTAATTTTTCATTTAACAGATAAATGCCTTGAGACATTAGGTGAAAAAAAGAGGAAAAATAAATTTCAGAGAAGCCTGTAAATCCATTAAGCTAGTAGAAAAGGATAGATTTTGTATTTAGTTTTGTTTGCTATTTCTTCCTTTCTTTTCTATTCGGAAAATTATCTCTGAATTTATAAGTCATGCATTAAGTAATAATTTAAAAAATTGATATGCTTTCATTTGATTTCTTTTATTAAGAAATCTGTTCTTGGATTTTCGTTCCATGATCCTTTCCTTGCTTCTACCCAAGGAAGGAATTGCTACTAATCTTACTAAAATGTCCCAAGAATTTGAATGGCCAACAGTTAATGGTGGAGGGTTATACTGAAGCTAGTCAAGTTCACACAGTTGTTTTCTTAGCGCTGAGCAGAGCCTTCCTCTTTGGAGGCATTTTCATCCTCATCCTGCTTTGGTTCTTATTATAATAGCTCAGTTCAGAATCCCACCGAGAGGAGTTCTCATCACAACAATACCAATTTCCGACAATAACTTTAACAGCCAGTATTAAGGAAGGACTTTCTTCTATTGTCCCACATGTCCATTGAATCTATCAGTAGGTTTCATCTGTGTCATAGGCTCTGCTAAGGGCAGCTCCAAGGGAGGGTTCTAGGGTACCTATGAAAGAATGGGAACTTTTCCCTATGCTTGTAACTCCCAAACTTTTCAAGGGAGAGTACTTTGAAATTTATTTTTTTAATTTTTTTTATTTATTCATTTGACACAGAGAGAGAGATCACAAGTAGTCAGAGAGGCAGGCAGAGAGAGAGGAGCTGAGCAGAGAGCCCGATGTGGGCCTCGATCCCAGGACCCTGGGATCATGACCTGAGCCGAAGGCAGCGGCTTTAACCCACTGAGCCACCCAGGCGCCCAAGGGAGAGTACTTTGAAGGAATGGAAAGCTTTTCTAAAATTTTGTTTTCTTTTTCTTTCTTTCTTTCTTTCTTTCTTTCTTTCTTTCTTTCTTTCTTTCTTTCTTTCTTTCTTTCTTTCTTTTTTTTTTTTGTGTGTGTGTATGTGTGTGTAAATTCTAATGACTTTATGTATGGGATCTTTACAGGAGATGAGCCATCCCATACGGGAATAAATGAAGATTTTGCAGTATATAAATGCATCAAACCAACATGTTGTACATCATAAACTTACACAGTATTATATGTTAACGATATCTCAATAAAGCAGGGGGGAAATTTTTTATCACCAAACCCCCAAACATTAAAAAAGATAAGATTCCAGAAGCAGTGCAATAGCGTTGCAAGACTCAGAGAGGTAGCTGGATCCTGGACATCAGGAACCTTGCCTTGCTGTGTTAATGATCTGAGAATAGGAAAGATACCTGCCCGCGAGGAGCATTGGGACAGATGCAGCAATCATTCCTGGGGTGTCTTCCTTTTGTGGAGACAAGAATGAAATCAGTCAGAAAGGGTTGGCTTATCTTGCCTCTCTCTCTTGCTAGCCCCCATATTCCACTTCCCTTTATTTGCTTCCAGTCCTTACAAAACAGGTAGTTTGAGAGGTGCTTAAACAACCTCTTGACCAAACATTACTTTTCCCTTCATCTGCCTGAAAATAGTCTCAGAAATCTCCATATTTCACACTTCACTGGAGAAGTGTTTGTGGCCCTCTTTAAAATGCAAACAGACTCCCAAGTGGAAAAATTATAAAACCATCATTATTCATTCACACCTTGGTGTGAATTAGCTCATCAGAGCTATTACCTAGCAACACTAGGATAGCCTGGTGATTTATGATCTGAGATGAAGGAGAACTTTCCATTGATTAATGGTAATGGCCTGGAGAATGGAGGAATGTTGAGAAGGGCATTGGACCCCTCAGAGAGCAAGGGCAATGCAAAGGAAATATTTTACAACAGTGGCAGAGAACAAGAGCTCTCAAGCCAGTCTATTTGATTTCACTGTTTATCTTAGGTGATCACTCTATGTAATGAAGTTTTTGTTGTTGCTCTTGTGATGGTCATTAACATTGTTATTTTAATATTATGTGAGTAATCCCCAAGTTAGAAGATTTGATTCACACAGTTAAAGAAAAGGAAGAAAGCTTTTTGTATAGAGGTTTCTCAGATGGCCAGGCCCCAATATAGCAGGGCCAAAGAAAGATGATCAGACTTAGATTCAGTGACTTCGTTCGAGATACCAAATTTCTGAATTTGAGTGTCCTCATCTATAATTTGGAACTGATCATTCCGACCCCAAAAGTGTGGTTAGGAAGATATGTGAAAATTTGTGTGAAACTAAAAAGACTACGTATACGTGTTTTTAAATAATTTCGTAGAACCAAAAAGAATACTAAGATGGGATCGGTTAATATGTATTCATGGTTTTGAAGCTTACTTGTCAATCAGATTTGCATAAAATTATAAAAACCACAATATTTTACAATTCTTCCTCATCCTCATCCCCAATCATTTAAAAAAAAATTGGCAGGTAACATGAGATAAAATCACTTAAATGTCTACAAATCTGCTTTTCCCTTTGTTCTACCCACTGGCCCAGCTAATTGTTTTAGGATGAACCTAGTGATGTCATATATTTTGTGCCTGTGATAGTCATGTTAGACACCAGACTTTACTACAAAAATGGAAAGATTTAAGGTTTTTAAGTCTTAATACCAGAAAATCTGAAACTGTTGAAAGGAGTCCCAAGTCAAAACTTCCTTTAGATGTTTTAAAGCATATGATACCCCTGAAGTCAAAGAGGTTAAAACAAAACAAAACCAAAACCAAAACTTTCTTCCTCTTAGCTCTGGAAATCAAAAGGACTCTGATTTACATGAAATCAGGTGAAAAATTTACACCTTTGGCATGTTCTTGAGACGTCAAATCACTGTCTCTTATGGAGGACATTAGTTTCAGGAGAATAATATTATTCACTTAATACAATCTACGTTGCTTTGACTTTTTCAAGGTTATCGTGAGATTTTCTGGGAACTGTAGGACAGAGAGTCTACACAAGAGTCCATTAATCAGGACTGTTTGTGGTGGGAAGGGCAGAGGGGAGGTTTCATTTATTTTTACTGTCTGAAAATTGAAATTTAGCATTACCTTCATTTATTAATGTAGAAAACAAACTACATTAATAACAACAGTAATTGCATTAATAATGACTTTGGATTAATAGAATCTGATATTTTCATGTCATATTACATATTATATACATNGGAGTCCCTAGTCAAAACTTCCTTTAGATGTTTTAAAGCATATGATACCCCTGAAGTCAAAGAGGTTAAAACAAAACAAAACCAAAACTTTCTTCCTCTTAGCTCTGGAAATTAAAAGGACTCTGATTTACATGAAATCAGGTGAAAAATTTACACCTTTGGCATGTTCTTGAGACGTCAAATCACTGTCTCTTATGGAGGACATTAGTTTCAGGAGAATAATATTATTCACTTAATACAATCTACGTTGCTTTGACTTTTTCAAGGTTATCGTAAGATTTTCTGGGAACTGTAGGACAGAGAGTCTACGCAAGAGTCCATTAATCAGGACTGTTTGTGGTGGGAAGGGCAGAGGGGAGGTTTCATTTATTTTTACTGTCTGAAAATTGAAATTTAGCATTACCTTCATTTATTAATGTAGAAAACAAACTACATTAATAACAACAGTAATTGCATTAATAATGACTTTGGATTAATAGAATCCGATATTTTCATGTCATATTATATATTATATGCATATATATATTGTAGTTGCAGATATCTCGAAATATTATTTACACTTAAGACTGACAATTATGGGGCACCTGGGTGGCTCAGTGGGTTAAAGCCTCTGCCTTCGGCTCAGGTCATGATCTCGGGGTCCTGGGATCGAGGCCCGCATCAGGCTCTCTGCTCTGCAGGGAGCCTGCTTACTCCTCTCTCTGCCTACTTGTGATCTCTCTCTCTGTGTCAAATAAATGAATAAAATCTTAAAAAAAAAAAAAAGGCTGACAATTATGGTGGTTATTAGTTCTGTGCTAGATCTTTTATTTAATATATTAATAAAAGCAATGTGTTATTATTACCACAAACTGATTTTTAAATATTTAGATAATTCTGTTTTAATATAATGAACTCCCTTTGTACTTCGATATTTTTTTATGGATTTAAAGACATTATGAAAAGGGGTCCATGGGCTTTCCCAAATGGTCAAAGTGGTCTATGGAATTAAAAAAACAGAAGAAAAAGTTAAAACCTTCAACCCTAGAGAAAAGAGTCTGAGACAGCAAAATACTTTCTATTTTTTTTTTAAGATTTTATTTATTTATTTGACACAGAGAGAGAGATTACAAGTAGGCAGAGAGGCAGGCAGAGAGAGAGGAGGAAGCAGGCT
>LNAC01000153.1:2939526-3158637 GCA_002007465.1 Ailurus styani
CCAGGACCCTGAGATCATGACCTGAGCCGAAAGCAGAGGCTTTAACCCACTGAGCCACCCAGGCGCCCTATAAACCTTCATAACACATATAAACTAGGGCAGTTGTTTTTATACAAGTGAATTTCCATTAGGATAGAAAAATAAAGCCAGAGTTAACAAGGGAACCAAATTACCTGTCCCCACATTTTGTCCACATGGATGATCAGAGCGTAACCAATGGCCCATAGATACCAGACTCTGCTTTCTTTGTAGTTAACAATAATTATGAGGTGTCTGAGATTTCACCCTATGTGCAAGCTAACAAGTTAGGATGATGCAATTTTGTGGACAGAAAACATGAAACTCCTGGGTCAGAGATAAAGGAGTTTATTTTTCACTACACGACAAGCATTAGTTTCTAGTAACACCAATTCTTCTAGCACTTCAGTCCCACAAGACTGATGCAGAGCAGCCCAGTCAGATGCGTCGTACACGTGGGTTTGAATCACCAAGCTAAGGAATCTCAAACTTAGGACTCTAATAGTTATAATTATAACTCTAATAAATATAAATTAAAAAACTATAAAATAAAAAAAATAAAAAATATAAATTAAAAAAAACCTCTGTAAATATAACTCTAATAGTTATAATTGGCTGCAAGCAAACCTGCCCAGTCTTTGCTCTGACCAGAGATGCTATCTTCATTATACCAGAGGGCAAGCAAACTTGCACTCTGCCCCAGGAGGAGACATTATCTCTATTTGTTAATTATAAAACAGCCTTGAAAAGGCATTCTGGACCAAAAGCTGTCAGTGTCTCTGCTCACAAGTTATGCAGAAACATGAACTCCATGTATTGTCTGCAAGGAGGAACTTAGACCACCAAAGATTACCAAAGATGCTATTTTCTCAGTTATGGACACTGTGTGTTTTTATTCTTCCTTATGGCATGAATTAAATATATGTGTGTGTATGTATATATATTTTGTTATATATACACATATACACACACACACACACACACACATATAGTATTTATCATGTGTCTGGTTTTCTCTCCTAGTTATATGGTGAAGTTTACCTAGTTTGGTGCATGAAATTGTTAATTATCTTTGCTATATTATAGTATTTGCACTGTATATACATATATTTAATTCAATTATATTTATATACATTTATAATAAAGTATACATATATATTCTTATATACTTTATTATATTTACATAGAGGTACAATAAATGAATGTTACATATTTTTATATTATCTCAATTATATTTATATACATTATATGTGTGTGTATATATAAGCATTTATCTGTATATCTATATACCTATATATCTAATGATTTTTTTTTAAAGATTTTATTTATTTATTTGACACAGAGATAGAGATCACAAGTAGGTAGAGAGGCAGGAAGAGAGAGAGAGGGGAAAGCAGGCTTTCAGCTGAGTGNTGGGGCAAATAATAACTTAAAAAATAAAAAAAAATAAAAAGTGATGTTTGAAGTAAAAAAAAAGAGAAAATGGAAAAAGAAAAAGAGGGAAAAAAAGAGAAATCCCTCCCCCCCTGCTCTAAAAAAAAAAAAAAAAAAAAAAAAAATCACACACAAAAAGCCACTCTGAAATACTGCCTGAGTGAAGACTTCATATTCAGTCCTCACACAATTGAATGCTGTCCTGTGGATTTCTCTTGTCATCAGAAGAGGGGAAGCCCTAACTAGAAGAACCTGCTCTGTCTACCATCACTGGAAGCAGTCAAGTGTAAGGACTGATGTAGTAGACAGAGTGTGCTGTCTGAACAGAAAACCATTTAAATTAGAAATTAGTAACAAGTCATAAAGAATCATAGCTACCTGGAAATTAAGGAGTATACATTTGAATAATCCAAATATCAATAAAGAAATCGCAGTGGTAACCAGTAAGAGCTTTCAAATTGAATGATAATGAAATCACAACATATCAAAATATGCAGCAAAAGTAGTATAATACAGCAAAGATAATTAACAACTTTATGCACCAAAGTAGGTAAACTTCACCATATTAACACTAGGAGATAAAAACCAGACACATGATAAAATACTGTATCTTAAAGAGTATTTCAGAAACAGGCAAAACTAATCTATGGTGATGAAAATTAAAACAGTAGTTCTCTTGGTGGGGATGTTGACTGGGAAGAACCACAAAGGGTGTTTCTGGGATATTGGTAGTATTTTGTGTCTTAGTCTGACTGCCAGTTATCTAAATTTATGAAAATTTATTAAACCATCTGTTTAGGACTTGCATACTTTTATGTATGTATGCTTATATCAATACAAAATTTCGTTTAACATGTATCATGCTTATGAAAAACAAAGAACATGATTGAGAAAAGCAATAGATCTGGTACTAACTGAAGAATATGTCCACTATTTTCACATATCCTTGACCCCATTTCTATACAGCTGAATAAAGTAAGAATAAACAACTATGATTTTTTTATTCGAGATTCTATAAAATAGGACACTACTAGTATATGGGGCTCTTGCTGAATCTTTTTTACCTCAACTTTCAGCATATCTTTTAACTAAAACATTTACTTGGCATGGAGGATGAACTTAATATTTATTGGAACTGTAGTTGATATATAAACTCAAGTTCTGGTGCAAAATGAGACAGTTGTAGGTATCCATTTATTTTTCCAAGTTGGCCCAGCCTTGCCTTAATTCTTAATTCATCTGCTGTTTGTCCTTATTAACATCTCATTCTCCTTCTATGGATTGTTAATATACTTGAACTCCATAAAGCATTAGTGATTGAACCATTGTAGACATAGACTCTTCACACACCTCACCCTAGTGGCTTGGACTCTGCTCTGCTCTGCTCTGCAATTTACAGACCAGTTTGGCTATCTGGACCTATAGACACATCTCCAAGACTCATAATTACTACTTTACTCATCAATCAGATCTTGGTTTAAAATCATTTTTCTCTGGCAAGTTTTCTGTCCTAATCTAGAAGGGAAAAGCTGTTCTTTTCCTACATAGTACTTATTACGACTGTTATGAAGTATTTAATTATGTATTGTTTCTTATTATCTTTATTATTATCAACCTTATTTCCTGCCAGACTAGGAGATCAGCGAAGACAGGACCCTCTGCTTTGTTGATTGTCGAATTCTTAGTACCTGCTCCAGTGTCTGCAATTTATTGAAAAAAAAATTAATGAATGCATAAATGAAGGAATGAATGGACTCACCTGGCTCATGGATTCTTGGATATCTTTCTTTACATGCCCAGTTGGAGACCTAACTCCTGACATTTCCAGAATTTTAAATGAGTCATTGAGCCCCTTTCCTCTCATTATACTGACCCTCTTAGATGTACTTTTCCAATTCAAACCCTGAAGGCCAATCTGTTTTCCAACGATTAACCCAATGCCCCGTATTAGTAGCACCTCCAACTTCTAAGACAGATGTCAAACTTTGTACTAGAGCATTTGGGGCTAGATAGTGTTTGTCACGGTGGGGGGTGGTGGTTGTAGAGCTCTGTAGAATGTTTACCAGCATCCGTGCCCTCTCCCCGCTGGATGTTGGCTGGGCACCATCCCTGCCATCTGTCCTCTCTTTAGTCGTGCCACCCCAAAATCTCTCTAGTCCTTGACAAATGTCCCACAGAAGTCAAAATTGCACCAGGTTGAGTATCGTTGCTGCAGGGGTGTTCCGTTTTTAAATAATGGCATGAAAACAAGCTTTCATCACATTCCTCAGACTCTGGCCCCGTAAATGGGGATGGAGCTGAGAGTTGCTGGTCAGATGACATTGTTGCCTCCAGGTTGCGTTTCTTTGACTGGGTGAGTTGCCCCATCCCTGGCCTTGCAACAGTTTTTAATTGGGAAGAACCTGCCATTTGAAAGCATGGAGTGCGCTCCAGAGAGTTTGGGAGTGGTGTTGGGTATTATGCACAGTGTTCTATTTTTCCGAAATGCCTGTATTAAAAAATAAAAAGTTTAAATGCTAGGATAATCCTTCCTCCAACCCCCACATTGACACTCTATTTGATACATCCCTTAAAAGGCTCAACAATCTCCCCAGGCTAGTAAGCCGTAGGAAGTAGGAAAATAACCAAGAGACTTAAGTCTTTTATTTTACCTTTTTTGTATATATATATTTTTTTACCCAAACTGCCTATGTGTGAGTGTGAATACCTACATGCAACAA
The DNA here is from genome assembly GCA_002007465.1 of Ailurus styani. Taxonomy (NCBI): domain Eukaryota; kingdom Metazoa; phylum Chordata; class Mammalia; order Carnivora; family Ailuridae; genus Ailurus; species Ailurus styani. Next base: position 2,943,699 of record LNAC01000153.1, read on the forward strand.
AAGGAAGTGACATTAGGAGACAAAAGGAAATTTCCATTTTCAGAAATTATCACAATGTAAGAAAGCTTGAATTGCCATGGAAACAGCCTAGTCACATCCTATTGAATGATTATTTTTCCAAAGGAGTCTTTGAGGTATCTTTTGTTTCTTTGAAATTGGGTGGAGAAGGGTCATGTGTGTCAGAGAAGAGGGGGATGTGGGATTTTCCCTCACTGCCATTCAGGGGACTGGCATCTGCTGAGAGGGATATATTCAGCTGCTTCTTCCCAAAGAACTTTTTATCCCAGAATAATTTGAATAGGTATTTTCCAGGGGAGAATGGCAAAAGGTGGAAAAGTGCAGAATGTTTTCTAAAATTGAAGATATTTTGTTTAATATACATCAGTGCAGTCATTGTGTGTGAGTAGCAGAGGAAATCGGAAAACATGAAGACCTGAGGGTATGTCCATCCTGAGTTGTGCTTTTATCTCAGGTCTTCACACTCATGTGCTAGGGGTCTGATGCCTACTTCCAGAGTCACCTCTGAGTCCATGTTAACTATTTAGATCACAGCACAGAGCCTTCCACCTTAGATTTCCTGCATCCAGGCTCACTACTTGTTTTCAGTTCTTTCTCTCATGAGGCCAGAATGGTCTTTAAGAAACACCAATCAGATCACCACCTAGGTTAAGATACCTCATCGACTGCCCACTGTCCTCAGGAAAAAAGTCCACATGTCCTGATCCAACTCCCAGTCCGGCCCCTGCAAATCTGTTTAGCTTCAGCCTCATCTCTGCTCCCCATATTCTTTAAATTCCAGAAGGACCAAACTTCCTTCATTTTCTTAAACTTATTTTCTCTCCCTTTTTACTCTGTATTCATTGTTCTGTACCCTCAGACTGAAAGGACCTCATGCATTTCTCAGCCCTCTTCCCCATCCCCCTTGTCTGATTAATTCTGACTCTTCCCTGACGTTCGTCCTGGAGACCTATTCCAGGAGAGGCCTGCTGTAACCAATTCCCTTGCTTTCCAAACACCCAGCGGTCCACGATCCAGACACAAATTGAGTGAGGACCTCTCTGCGCTTTTATAATCTCCTGGTGCTTGTCCTGAACAATACTCGATCTGTGGTAGCTTCACTTGTCCGTCTTCCACACTGAGAGCTCGTTCAAGGCAGGAGCTATGTTTTGTCCCATCTCTTTGTCTTCAGTTTCTAGTAGTATGGTACCAAATTGACTATTAGTAACTGACTGTTGGATGAATAAATAAATAAATAAATAAATAATATATGAATGATGAAATAAATTCCAAACATCCTATTCTGTTCATGGACAAAGTCCTATATTCTTCTTCATCTCATTACTACTGTGATAGTGATGCTTACATAATCTTTTCCTGCATTTGACCATCTCCTATCCCTTACATCAGCTTCCTTATTTTCTTTCTCTCTGCTCCCTCCCTCTTTTCATGCCTTCATCCTTCTTTCCCTTTTACTTTTCCTCCTTGACTGTTTCCAGTTTAAAATGAGGCAATACATGCTCAGTGACATTGAGTGACCTACTCAGAATCATACAGCTCTAAGGTTAGTAATGGATTCTGTACAGAGCAGGGGTGTACTAGATCCAGCCTCTTCCATCCTGCAAAATGCCACTGAATTCCCCACTCTCATTTGGGTTGTTCTGGAATATAACACTTGTGTCTTCCTCCCTGTTCCAAGCCTTTAATTAAGACATTGTCTTACTCTCGTGGGTGACAACATCTGGCCCCTAACTCCATCTCTTTGTTTTTTTTTTCTTCCCAGACTCTGATTTTTGCATCAGGAAATTTTACTCTCTGGTTCTGGTTTCCTGAAAACAATCCAGCATACTGTAATGGGAAATGAATTGACCTGGGAACCAGGGAGCCTGAGGTCAGCCCATCATTAACTGTGTAGCCCATGTGACCTCTCTGATCCCTGCTATCCTCATGCAGGGAAGAGGATCAGTGACAACACCTCACTGAGGTCCTTAGAGGATTGAGGTGCTTTGTGTGAATGTATTTGTAAACTTTACAGTTACTTAAAGTTGGAAGTTTTACCAATTAAAATTATTGTGTTTTCCCAAGTCTTCTATATCTTAATGGATAAGCCACAGTTCCTGCCAAGCCAGGTGGCAGTGTTCCTTGGGCTCTGGTATCCTTCTCATTTCTACTATTTCTACCTCCCCCGGGTCTTCACCAACACCAGGCAGATGAGGTCCACAAACACAGCTCACTTTAGATTCAGAGTGTTTTCTCTTTTTTTAAAAACTTTTTTTAAAAGTTTTTATTTATTTATTTGACACACAGAGAGAGATCAGATCACAAGTAGGCAGAGAGACAGGCAGAGAGAGAGGAGGAAGCAGGCTGCCTGCTGAGCAGAGAGCCTGATGCGGGCCTCGATCCCAGGACCCTGAGATCATGACCTGAGCCGAAGGCAGAGGCTTTAACCCACTGAGCCACCCAGGCGCCCAAGATTCAGAGTGTTTTCTCTTGCCGGATAAATCCCAGCATGTCCTTACTGCACAGTTCCTTGGATCTGGGATGTACAAATTATGAATACACCAGAGCTCCAGTGTAGAGACAAGGAAACTGGCACCACTGATTGCCTCCCTGGTTAACCCTGCAACCCATATTCTGCTGGAACCAAAAGCTGGTTTATTGAAATGGAGACTACAGGTAGTTCTTGGGTAGGTTTGTTCCTTGGACATGATTGGTGATCCTAGGGAAAGAGGGTATATTTTATGTTTAACCTCATTTGGGTATTCCCAGAGAACAAGAGTTCTTCCATCCCCACCATTCTTTCCTCCTTGTCCCAATGAAAGCATAAGCAATCCTTCCTAATAAAATATCTTGACTGGAAATAGAACTTGCAAATTAAAGCATAAGGCTATATAATACCTACTTATTTTTCCCCTTGATTAAAAGGAAAAAATATGTTTTAGGGAAGACTAATCTGTTGTTTCTCTGTCCTATTCAGTTATGAGACCTGGCTACATTCACAGTGACTTAGTGATTGTGCCACAAATACACTTATGAGGACTGCACAGGTTCTTTTGCAGGTAAATAGGTCTGGGTTTATAGTTCAGGTGTGTGCTCTTAGGCAAGCTATGCTACCTGACCCCTGTCTTCTTATCTATAAAATGGGAATAATAATACGTACATCATAGGATTGTTGCAAAGATTTAGCAAAACTCCTTATGAGACATTATCATGGTGTCTTATCAAAATTTGATACTAAGTAATAGTGCAATGAATGGTAGTTTTTACTAGAACGCTGTATTTCAAATAAATCCCAATTAAACCTGGTCATAATTCTTGGAAGTAGAATAAAAAATATGACCCAGCCTATTTGCAAAGGAAAAGTAAATAAGCAGGGGTGTTGAATAAATGATCCAAGTTTATGTAATCAGTAAGTGGCAAAGCCTGTATGCCAAACCAGGTCTTTTGACTCCCAAAATTCATGCTTTTTCTGCTATTTTATGCTACTTCCTAGGACTTGCACCATTGCTGACCTTTTAAGGTATAAAATTTGTTGAATAAATATCTCATGAGTGACTTGAATTGTTCCTCACATATTCTTTGATTAGAAAGTATGTACTTTAAAGATAGAAATAAAATTCATGGGGCACTCGGGTGTCTCAGTTGTTAAGCATCTGCCTTTGGCTCAGGTCACGATCCCAGGGTCCTGGGATCAAGCCCCGCATTGGGCTCCCTGCTCAGTGGGGAGCCTGCTTTCCCTCTCTCTCTGCTACTGTTCCCTCTCGCTCTCACTCTGTCAAATAAATAAGTAAAATCTTTAAAAAAAAGAAATATATTGTATGAAGAATGGGAAACTCTTGTCATAAAGGTTGGTAGTTTACAAAAATAAATACTCCTGTTAGTATACAGTTTTTTAAGGAACAGTGACATTTTGGTCAGGGTAACAAGAATCAGAAAGCCCTGTTCTCTAATTTTAATATTTTCATAAAAATTTCAAAAACAAAACTATTAATAATGATACAAATAATGACATGTCTTAACAGTACTTTGTAATTCATAAATCACCTTCAAAACAAATTGGTCATAACGAAGTAGCTGGTATTGAACTTACCCTCCACTATAAATAATAACAAAACTTGGAAAAATAATAAACAACCTTAATAAAAATGGGCAAGACATTTGAATAGGAACATCATAAAATAGGATATACAATGGCCGATATATAAAAAATTCCTCATTCTTGGTATACATCAGGGAAATGCAAATTAAGACCTAAATGAGATGGCCATGCACACTCGCCAAAATGTCTACAGCTAAAATGACTAGCAGTAGTTTTTTTTTTAAAGATTTTATTTATTTATTTCACAGAGGGAGAGAGATCGCAAGGAGGCAGAGAGGCAGGCAGAGAGACAGAGGGGGAAGCAGGCTCCCCGCCGAGCAGGGAGCCCGATGCGGGCCTCGATCCCAGGACCCTGAGATCATGACCTGAGCTGAAAGCAGAGGCTTTAACCCACTGAGCCACCCAGGCGCCCATGATTAGCAGTATTATTGGTTGGTGAAAATGTGGAGCAACTGGAACTCTCGTGTGCTGCCAAAAATGTAAATAGTTTTATCCCCTTTGGGAGTATCCCCTGAAGCTACCCATGTGCCATGATCCAATACTTACACTCTTTGGTATGTAATCACCAAAATCAGTGCAAGTGTCCACCGAAAGAGATGAAGCATGACCATCCTAGCTGTATTCATAATATCCTTAATCTGGTAATAATATATGTCCATGAGTAAGAGAATGAATAAGCATATTGTAGGATATTCCAGAGCAAACTATTATGCATATAGCAACACAGATTAATTTTAAAAACATCGTGTTGAGCAAAAGAAGCCGGACATAGAAAGCACATGCTGTATAATTTCTTTTACATGCAGTTCAGGAATATGTGAAGTGAGTCTATGGTTCATAGAGGTAAGAATTATAGTCACTAATGGGGGGTAAAGATGGAATTTGCTGAGCAAAGACATGGCAGGGGTCACAAACACTACATGAGACATACTTACATCAAAAATATGTGATGTTCAGGGGTGCCTAGGTGACTCAGTTGGTTAAGTCACTGACTCTTGATTTCGGCTCAGGTCATGATCTCAGGGGTGTGAGATCAAGCCCCATGGCATACTCCATGTCCAGCAGGGAGTCTGCTGCTTTCTCTCTCTCACGCAGCCTCTCCCCCTGCTTATGCTCTCTCTCTTTCTCAAATAAATAAATAAATCTTTTATATGTATATATATATGTCTGTGTGTGTATATATATATCTATATATCTATATATTATATCCAAACTTAGCTTGGTGTCCTATATTTTTATTTGTTAATTTGATAAAACATTATGGGGGAAAACTTTAGGAAATATTTTCTATCCTAATCTCAATGGGGTTACATAGTGTATAGATATATGAAAATTTCATTTAGCCTTATAGTTTAGATTTGGGCATTTAACTGTATAAAAATTTATTTCAATAATCATGTAGGGGCGCCTGGATGGCTCAGTCATTAAGTGTCTGCCTTCGGCTCAGGTCAGATCCCAGGGTCCTGGGACTGAGCCCTGCATCGGGCTCCCTGCTGAGCAGGGAGCCTGCTTCTCCCTCTCCCACTCCCCCTGCTTGTGTTCCTTCTCTCACTGTGTGTCTCTCTCTGTCAAATAAATAAATAAAATCTTTAAAAAAATCATGTAAAAAATAAAACTAAAGCTAAAAAATAAAATAAAAAATTCATTATATCCATCATCTCTACACTACTTTGACTCTTTGTTCAGATGATAAAACAATCTAAAATGCTGTGAAATGACTTACTCAAGGTTACCTCACAAATGGCAGAGCCAAGTCTGAAACCTTAGTCATCTGATTTTTGTCACCAGGGACTAAACCTACCATGTTTAGCGTATGGCTAAACTTGGTGACAAGTTAATCTTAGTTGATTTGTTGAGAAGTGTTTCAAATGTCCCTTTCAACAAATATATTTTCTTTCTGCTATCTTTTATTCTTGTTCATTTGAATTAAGAAAAGTAATTGAACTGGACAAAATACTTGGATTGGTAACCCATTAGTCAACATCATTTTGTCATCCAAGTTTGAATCTTGGGAATCACTGTGATTTAGATACAAGTGTTTGGACTGGTTTGCAAACATCATGGATTCTACTTCTAGTTCTGCCTTTAGGTATCCATGGACTTGAGAGAAAATCCTTTATTTTATCTCACATGCTGTTTCTTTAGGTATCAGTTTAAGTCATAGGGAAAAACTCCTTAAGTCTAAATTACGCATTATATGATCCTTGAAAACATGGGTATAACCAAGTCGTTTCGTCGCTTGGAATGAAGATAGAAGGTTGTGCTTCACTAATGAGCATAGTTTGATGCAGTTTGAATGAGGATGAATGGGTACTGTTACTAAAAAAAAAAAAAAATGCTGATGAAGACCATTTACTGAGAGCTTCTTATGTGCCTTCTGCTTGATGTGTACTATCTTGATTATTTTTTTAACAACCTAGTCATAGATATTAGTATCTGATTTTATAGAAAGATAGTCTAAATATTAGATATTGTAGATAATTTAACCAAGGCCATACAAACAATATGTGATATAGACAAGGTTATAATCCAAATTTTACTGTCACCAAGGCTATACTGTCTCTCTAAATAAGATTCCAAGGCCATACAATTTTGCTTCATCCTGGCTTCAAGCAAATGAAAAGAGAGAAATAGTTTATTGTTATCTCTCTTTTCCAAGACAAGAAAAGTTGTTGGGCGGTTTGTAGAAGTAGCTGTGAGTAACATCCTGGGAGTCTCAATGGTTATAATGAAAGCCATAGGGAGAGAGACATTGACTGAAGACAGTGACCTAAAAGTTCAGTAGAAGTCAAATATAGTTTGAGAATCTATTGAAAAAAAAAAGGGTATTAAACTGGAGAAGAAACAACCATGGAGAAATATGTCACTTCCTACAAATATCTGTAGTGTTGCCATGGGGCAGATGAAGAGCATAAATTCAGTTTGATGTAAAAGCAGTGCTTTTACCAGAGAGACAATGCATCAGAGTGATGAAGAACACAGAATGTGACAGACTAGAGCTCAGTGCCGGCTCTGGCACCTAGCAGACTAGAACCACAAGGGGATCTTCCTCAAAATGTCCAAGCCTGCATTTCTCCATATGCAAAATGGGAATATAATGTTCTGCTTCTTTGCTCCATTATGGGAATCTGAAACAGGTAGTTTGGTATGTGGTGTACAGTAAGAATTAATTAGACTTGGTTCTTCTTCTTCCTGCAGTTTTTCCTTATATCCCTAAGTCTTTCCCTTCTCTTCCCACTCCTCTTCTTCCTCTCTCTCTTTGTTTTTTGTTCATACCCCTTCTAGTTGTCTTTTTTCTTATCTCTTTGTTCTTCCCTCATTGACCCTCTCCTACATTTATTCTTCTCCTGGTAGAAATCACATATAATCCCCAATATGAAATAACTACTGATTCACACATACAAGGTTGTTAGAACTTCTAGTGAATAGCAGGGCCCAGTTTTTTTTATTTTTATTTTATTTTATTTTTTTCCCCAGCTTTGGTATTGATTGCTTCAAGCTGGTAGAGCACCCCATCATTATTGTCACTAAGATTATTCAAAGCCATGTTGAGAATGGTATAGATGAATCTAGAGTAAGATGTCGATTAAAAAAATCAAATGATATAGTTTAAAGAATAAAATTTTGGAGTTTTTACTACATGCACAATGGAGATTTAGTTACTTAGGTATAATAAAGAAGAATAGAAACCATTTCCAACTCTAGAGAAGCTCAAGAATGAATATGAGAGATGAAAGTGAAGATTACGCTTCAAAGGACCTTGCTTATGTGAATTCTTTCTCCTTCCCTGAGAATTAATGCTAAGTAATTAAGTTTGCTAGATCTTTCTCTTATTAATACCCCTCCCTCACATTGTCCTGTGTAGTAGATTTTGGAGTAGCCATGAAAGTTTTTCTTCAGAATAGGTGAATAGTTTGAGTTTAATGGGGTATTTGTAGCCTGTTCACAAATATTTAAGCTAACTTGTGATGGACAAGAGTTTGATAGATTGAAATATGAAAGAAGGGAATGACAAGAGAAAATGGTTAAAGGTGCTGTATATACAAGGCAGAAAGGCAAGGATGATGGGCGATAAAGGCTGGGAAGTTTAATTAGAGCCAAACGGAAGGGCCTTGATGTCAGTAAAAGGAAATACGTTACCAAGGGAAGTTTTAAGCTAGGAAAGGGCATGAGCATAACACAGTATAGTGGGAAGGACATGGGTCAGAGAGATCTGATTTACTCTGTCCCTCTCTTAATGTGTAGGATTGTAAAATATCTCTAAGCTCGTCACTTAGTGGGGAAGAAATTAGCAAATGGTTGAAAGCATGGGTCCTTGAGTCTGTCTGCCTGAGTCTGAACCTTGACTTCATCATTTACCAACTCTGCAACCAGGAGAAGTTTATTTAACATGTCTGAGTCTCAATTACTTCATCTGTCAAATGAGCATGAAGATTAAAAGAAAAAGAAGGAGCACATAACCCTTAGGAAGGATGAAATGAGCAGGGAATATGAAGATCTCTGAACAAATGGGAGACTAGTAATGCTGGCTTCATTTCTCCCCCATTAAAACTGATTCTTCTTTGGAGCAGAGAATTCACTGGAAGGAGTCAAGACTAGAGATAGGAATACTAGTTAAGAGATGAAAGCCTAGATGAAGACCAGAGCTGTGGGCATGTATAAAGTGGACAATGGATTTGAGGGATAGGATGATCAGGTCTTGCCCCTGGTTGCATAGGCAGTGGAGGGAGGAAAGGCCAGTGAAAAGTGACAACAGCTTTTATCCTGAATTAATGAAATTGATGTCTTAAGAGCAGTGTGGTTGGAAAAAAGATATAGCCTTATTCAATTCTTTTTTTTAAAGATTTTATTTATTTATTTGACATAGAGAGATCATAAGTAGGCAGAGAGGCAGGCAGATAGAGAGGAGGAAGCAGGCTCCCTGCTGAGCAGAGAGCCCGATGCAGGCCTCGATCCCAGGACCCTGAGATCATGACCTGAGCTGAAGGCAGAGGCTTTAACCCACTGAGCCACCCAGGCGCCCCTATTCAATTCTTTTAAGTAACGGAAGAAGAACCTCGGAAGGTTAATGGTGTTCCTTACATAATCTGAGGAAAAGTTCAATAGCCAAGTCAAAGGAATAAGACAGTTCCAGGGGGAAATAGTTATTTGTAGCTTCTTAGGTGAGTGCTTTAAATATGGCTCCCGTCCCCAGTCTCCAAGTCTGTCCTGTCTATTGTGAGATTGTTAGAAGAGATAAACTGATACGTCATTGGCCAAGTGTCTTCCTTGAGCCAGGTATCCAGCCCTATGAGTTCTGAGAGGAGATCTCAGAGAAGACAGAAGCATCTTCTAAAGATGGTGATGTTATTGATTTTGAACAAGGAGATGACCTAGAAGCAGAAGGAGAGAAATGGAAATGATGCACCTTACATTTCTAAAGTCCTATAAAACCAAGAGTCCAGATTCAGTGTTTGATGGCTGCCTCAGCTGTCACCCTTGACAGTTCTTCTATTAACAACATCATATTTATTGGGTCTTGGTTTACTCAAAACATTCAGCTCATGAAGACATCTCAGTACTCACAGATGTGAAGCTGAAGTAACACGGCACGGGGATCTTCAGTTGCCCTCACTGGAAGAGTCAGAGATCTAATGCACCTGCAGCTCAAATCTATCTTCAGTTGCCCTCACTGGAAGAGTCAGAGATCTTATGCACCTGCAGCTCAAATCAGTATGGGTCATGTCTTGTATATGAGAACAACAAGTGTAGTTGCTTGCCAGCCAACACGTGACATGTTAACATAACCCAAACTTACAGAGGAGTCAGTGCAATTACCTGTGTTTCCTGGCACTTCAGAAGTGAAAGTCACTATGATGAAATAATGTTGCGATTCCTGTTAACTTGTCCACCTTCTCCTGGTTGCTTTCTAAGCAATCTGCTTACACAGGTGCCCTTGTCCTCAGGTTATGGATTGATTTGGAAAAGATACATATAAGAATCATGGAGACAAGTAGTTATAAGGAGGAGAAGAGGGTCACAGCCATTTGCTTCTTCCTGTAGTCTACTTTATAGGATTTCTGAAATCGGGTATCAGGTTGGCTGGGGCAGAACTTCATTGCAAGCACAGTGGGGCTGGCCAGTGTTGCATAAATGAACCTTGACCAGTGAAACAGTAGGGGTGCCTTGCAGAGAAGTTTCTGTGATTTGTACTGAGCTCTTTCTATAAGGTGCTTGGAATCCTAAAAAAAAAAAAAAGACACTGAGTGTTTTATCAGAAAACAGAAGCTTCAGTTCCAACACTGCCATTAATATGCTTTGATGATTATTTGCATGTTTTTGAACCTCACTATGCACGTCTGTTAAATGCTAAGTCATAAAGAACTCTCTCAGAGAGTTGATCTGAAGAACATGTGAAATGATCCACACTGAGGTGTTTTTGGAACTGTAAAATTTTGCACAAATGCTAAGTGCAATTACTAAGTTTAATGCTAGAAGCTGTAGCTAAAATGAACATATACCTAGTTGCCAGGTAAGCTTCACACTTTCCCACTCTTAGGTCCACACACCCACCATCACTGTCTCCACACAGCCAATGTCTCTAAATTCTTACGTAATTTTTGCTGTGATCAAATTATATAAACACTTTGCTAGTGTTCTCATCTAATCCTCACAGAATACTCAGGGCTAGGCATTATGTCCATTATAAAGATAAAGAAACTGAGGCTCAGAGAGATTAAGTAACTTGTGCAGGATAGGTCATCGATCTGCTGGGAATCAAATCCAGGTCTATTTAAAGTCAAAAGCTACAGTCCTCATCAGAATTTCATATATCCTCTTTGTTCAAAGGCCACCCTTCCCACAAACTCCTCTTTTGATATTATAAACCAAAATAAATTGTTCCTTTATACCCTCTTAAAACCTTGCTTTGGGAAATTTTATTCATTCAAATAATTTCTTAAATACCTTCTGTTGACAGACCACTGTCTAGGAGCACTGTCTACAAAGATAGTAAGAAATGCACTTCTTTATTAGTCAACATATGCTGTATTTCACTTTGGTAACAAACACTCCTAAAATACTCAGTGGCATGTGACAACAAAAAAAATTTTTTGTTTTGTTCATGTTCCGTATCCAACCCATGTAAGTTGATGTGGAATTCTGCTCCATGTAGTAACTTAGAGACTCAGACGTGGCAAGTTTCAAACAGAGAAAGAGGGAGAATGGGAGATATTGCATGTACTCTTTTTTTTTGCATGTACTCTTTGATTCTTCATTGCTTCAACCCAGAAGTGGTATCTTGTTTCTGCCAATACTTCATTGACTAGAACTAGTCACATGGCACTGCCTAATTGCAATGAGGCTGGTGAATTTTGGAAAGCAAATGGAAAGTATGTGCTATATCCTTATACATAATGATATGGTTCAGTGGCTTTTATTTATTTATTTTTTTAGAATATAAAAGTCACAAGAACAGTGAGTTCTATCTCTTTCGTTCACTGACCTACCGTGGGTAACTTAGCACAGTGTCTGGTATAAGGTCACCACTTGATAAATATTTGCTAATTTAGTTAATTCATTTAGGGAGATGTGCAACAGTATCTTTGCATTTCACCCCTTTCTAGACAGTGTAAGTTTTGAGTTTATGGTTTTCATTTTATACAACTCCATCTTCCTTGCCTTTTTTCTCACAGCACCTAATGTGATATTTTACATATTGAAGAAAATGAATGTTTCTCGAGTAAGTGCATAATACGGGTTTCCCCTGCTATCTGAAAGTAGAGTGTTCCTCCGAAACCTTTTGTAAACTGAAATGGTATAAAGCAAACAAGCAATTGGCATTAATTTACATGGAAAGAAATCTTGTATTTTGAGACCCCAAAAATAACCTTTTGTAGGTTTTCTGTTGCTTTAGGACACATCTTGCTACTGGATGCACAAAATAAAGTGAAATAAAGCACAGATGCTCACAGACACAGCTCAAACCTCTGGTGGCTGATGCTGAGAGGCTGAGTGTAATTCCCAGGGAAGTGGCTGGGTGGGGCACCCTCGCTGTTTGGGGTGCACACTGCGTCTGTAACAGCTGCAGAACAAACACTGAACACTGTTTTCACTTTTCACCCTTTTTTCCCCCATAAAAGCAAAAATCCTCTTTGGATTTCTTGCAGTTAATAAAAACAGGTACCTATGTAGGTCTTCCATAAAAGCAAAGTGGTGTGAATGTGAGCTTTCGAGAAGTGGGGGCTACCTATCCATTTCTGAGATTTATGGGACAGTTATAATCCTTTCCATCTCCTTATCACATACATAGAAATATATGTCTTTTATCCTAACAGGTGATGAGTGATAGATGCATTTTCACACTTTGCCTAGAAGTCGTTCAGAATTCAAGCAATTCAGTGGATTTGCTAATCCAGTTTTGGAGATGAAAATATGGCTGTTTTTCTTTCTTCCTTCCTGTCTCTGTCTGTCCCTGTTGTTTATCCTTTTTATCCTTTCTTCTTTTTCTTTTCTTTTCAAGTAGGACACTGACAGTTTCCTGTTTTCCAGTTCAGTGTCTCAAATATTAGAAAAGTTTCTATTGATTCATAGCTATTATGATAATCATGTATTTACACCTTTTAAAAAGTGAAGAATTGGCAAGAAATCAATTTAACCCTTATTTTTTGCACGGTCACAGTGTGTAGGATATAATTAATGGGTGACATGTCTTGGTGCCTCATCTCTGTTCATCTGGAGCACAGCTGCACCCACTTCCTTCCTTGATGGTCAGTAGCTCTTATTTAAAGCTTAAGAATGTCAAGAAAGAACATATCACAGTGCCTAGGAGCATAGGTGTTCATTAGTTATTTTTGGTTTGTTTTTCAAGCAATACTTGCTCGTTTAAAAAACATGTCATAGTATATAGAGTTTAAAATATCAATAGGATCTAGCAGTCAAATAGGTTATGTTTGGATCTGGCAACATGGCCTTGGGCAAATAATTTATCTGTCCTTTGTTTTGTAGTAAATATTTTATTAAATAACACAGATAATGCTGAGTGTATGAAAGGACTATTTTGAGGATTAAATGAGGTGGTGTATATAAAAGGGTACAGCACTTGGTCTGTGGAAAACACACCATAAATCCTAGCAGAGAGAAAAAAAGGAAAGTGCTCACTGTTGATGTGATTTGATTGTCAATGTTTCCTATTCAGTTATGACCAAGAAAGCCATTGTGCCACAATTTGGTTCTATTTCTGTCTCTACTCCTTTCACAGTGAGAGTTCAGTATATCTCCACTTTCAAAATCAGATCCAATGAACATCAACCAGGAATCTATGACATCATTTTGTTCAGCTACAAGTACCAGAATGGCCCCCCCTCCCAAACAGTAGCTTAGACAAGTTAAGGGTTGGCTTTTCTTTCACACATAAGAAGTTCAGAGGTTGATAGTCCTGGGCTCACAAAGTCATCAGGGACCTAGGTTCTTTCTCTACTTTTGACTCTACTGTCTCTAGTGCTTGTTCATAACCTAAAAATGACCACTTTATTTTTTTTTAAAGATTTTATTTATTTGACACAGAGAGAGAGATTACAAGTAGGCAGAGAGGCAGGCAGATAGACAGGGAGAGGAGGAAGCAGGCTCCCTGCTGAGCAGAGAGCCTGATGCGGGCCTCGATCCCAGGACGCTGAGATCATGACCTGAGCCAAAAGCAGAGGCTTTAACCCACTGAGCCACCCAGGTGCCCCAAAATGACCACTTTAAAGGAAGGAAGAAGGGAAATGGCAAAGGGATAGGTCCCCTTAAAAATAACTTTGGAAGCCTTTTCTAATACTGTTCATTCACATTTCATGAACCACCCTTAGCCACATGGAAGATAGAAAACATAGTTTTAAGCTCTTCATTTCTCTCCTCCTACCTCAAAATTAATATATTAACTATTAAGGAAGAATTGGAAGGGTGAATTTGGGATAGACCACAAGTGGTTTTTGCCACGCTGTCTATTCTCCATTCATTGAATCCATGACTTTTTTTCTTTTAATTTTAATTCTAGTGTAGTTAACATACAGTGTTATATTAGTTTCATGTGTACAATATAGTGATTCAACATTTACATATATTATTCAGTGCTCATCAAAGTAAGTGTACTCTTCATCCCCTTCATCTTTCACCTCTGCCTCTGGTAACCATCAGTTTTTTCTCTATAGTTAAGAGTCTGTTTCTTTTTTTACATTTGTTTGCCTGCTTCTTAAATTTCACATATGAGTAAAATCATATGGTATTTATCTTTCTCTGATTGGCTTATTTCACTTAGCCTTATAACATCTAGTTCCATCCATGTTGTTGCAAATGGCAAGTTTCCATTCTTTTTTATGACTGAATAATATTCCATTATAGATACACACACACACACACACACACACACACACACACAGAGGCATACACCTCATCTTTATCCATTCATCTATTGATGGACACACGCTGCTTCTGTATTATAAATAATGCTATAATAAACATAGGGAGACATATATATATATACAGATATATATATCCCTTCAAATTAATGTTTTCATATTCTTTGGAGAAATATCCAGTAGTGCAATTACTGGATCATAGAGTGTTTCTCTTTTAAATTTTTTGAGGAACCTCCATACTCTTTTCCATAGTGCCTGCACCAGCTTGTGTTCCTACCAACAGTGTAAGGGTTCCTTTTTCTCCACATCATTCCCAATCCTTGTTGTTTCTTGAGTTTTTTATTTTAGCCATTCTGACAGGTGTGAGGTGATATCTCATTGTGGTTTTGATTTGCATTTCCCTGATGATGAGTAATGTTGAGCATCCTTTCATGTGTCTGTTGGCCATTTGTATGTCTTCTTTGGAGAAATGTCTATTCATGTCTTCTGCCCATTTTAACTGGATTATTTGTTTTTTGGGTGTTGAGTTGTATAAGTTCTTTATATATTTGGTATACTAACCTTTTATAGGATATGTCACTTGCCAGTATCTTCTCCCATTCAGTCAGTTATCTATTAGTTTTATTGGTGGTTCCCTTTGCTGTGCAGAAGCTTTTTATTTTGATCTAGTCCCAATGGTTTATTTTTTCTTTTGTTTCCTTTCCCTCAGGAGACATAACTGGAAAGATGTTGATTCAACCAATGTCAGAGAGATTATTGCCTGTGTTCCTTTCTAGGATTTTTATGGTGTCAGGTCTCACATTTAGGTCCTTAATCCATTTGGAGTTTATTTTTGTGAAGGTGTAAGGAAGTGGTCCAATTTCATTCTTTCGCATGTAGCTATCCAGTTTCCCCAACACCATTTGTTGAAGACTGTCTTTTCTCCAGTGCATATTCTTGCCTCCTTTGTCAGAGATTGATTAACCATATAATTGTGGGTTTATTTCTGGGGAATCCATGACTATTTAGTGACCATCTCCTCTATGATAGGTACTGTGCTGGGCTGCAGAAATGGCCATGACAGATATTACCTGTTCTTACTGTTATCAAGAAGGGAGGATATAAGGTCCAGGTTAAGTGTAGCAGGTTCAGGAAACCTATGGTATAAAGCCAGGTGGTAAATACTGTAAGTAAAGTGCCAACAGAAGTGGAAGACCATAGCAAAGCTCCTATGGAGCCCTGGTGATCACAGAAAAAAATATAGAGGCAAATAGGCAATGAAGAGTGTTACCTCAGATTTCAGCTACTTTCTCCAATCATAAATCCCTTATCCTAAATCCTAATGTGGTTTTCCAAAGGGTGAATTACAGTGATAAATTTTATATGTATATACATATATATATTTGTGGCTAGCTATGGTTTTGTGGTTATTTGGGTTATTATTCTGTGTGACAGAATTATACATCCGCAGCCTCTTCCATTGAATTTTCAAAGCCTATAAGCCTAGTAGGGGGAGTGAATTGCCTACTCCGGTATGGGCTTGACCATGTGACTTGAGGTCTGGCCTATGAGATCAGTAGCTATCATGTGAGCAGAGCCATTAGGTGTGTTTCTTGGTTTGCCTTATCCTCTTATGCTTCTGCCATCAGCATAAGAACATACCCCGGGTAGCTGTTGTTCACAGAAGGAAGAAACATGATGAGCAGATGTGAATATACGTATAGCCAAGAGCCAACCCAGTCAATCAGAGCAGAATCATAGCCAAACCATAGCATTGAGAAATAAACTTATTTTAAGCCACTAAAATTTGAGGTTGTTTATTACACAGTGTTATTTACAACAACATATTTTTTTAAATTTTTATGTCTTATTTAATGCCTGTTATAATTATGCATGTCATACTCATTTTAGAGGTTAAGAAACTGAGGTTATTACAACCCATTTAGCTTAACTGAAGGCACAGAGCTAAACAATTTAGAAAAGTCAGAAATACTTTGATAACTGTTGGCCTCTAAGACTCATATCTTTCTAGTTTCCTAAACTACCTCTTAGAATTTTTTTTTCTCAAAAGGTTGTTTTAATCACACACACACACACAAATACAAATGTACTGAAAATAACTTTGTCCAGCATAGGAAACCTGCTCCAGTTTTCAGTGTGAATTTCTGGTGGGTCTGAGTGTACACCTTATAGAAGTAAGAGATATGACACAGGACTGGCCAATTGCAATACTGGAGAAGTCTAATTAAAATGATTGATTCAGGATAGGAATACAGTTAAAGCCAGATTGATCAAAAACTGGAAACCACCCACCAAGAACCAGTTCTTCTTTCTGCGATAGTGGGCACTAAAACCCGGTTAAGACTGAGGCTGCCAATGGCCATCTTTGCCACCACATGAAAAAAATCTGTTTGAGTAGGAAGTTTTATAGAAGAAAGCACAGCTGAAAGACTATCCCCCAAAAGAAGAAAAAAACACATTGTGATGACATCAGTTGAATCACTTGATCTATTCGTACCTGGAGCTGTACTTGTCCTGCCAGAGGAACTATCACTATTGTAAATATCTTATTTTTATAGGTGCAGTAGAAATAAGCCACATGGACAGTAAAAACTAAAATATCATATAAGCAGAGATTTAAATTTATACTTTTAAAAAAATCTTTAGCCAGTGAAAGGGAAAGGGGGGTGATATATGCTATTCACATCATTAGAAGTATGGTGAGTCTCTGGTGAGTGTAAGACTTGGCTTTTGAGTTAAAGAAAAAACCCCTTGGAGCAGATATTTTAGCTACTACCATTTACTGCTATCTGCCTTTTAAAATTCTTGGTTACGTAGTCAGGTTAATTAAGGGGTTGGTATTACTGGAGTCTGATTAATCAGAGATTGTCTGTTGTTGTTCCCAAATTTTGCCTCTCTTTGGAAGGGCAACGAAAAGTCTGTTGCAAAGATAACCTCTAGCAACACCCTCCCCTCCCCACTACGCAAAGACAAAACCCTGACTATCCTTATTTTAGAACGTATAAATAAAGATTTCATTTTTGTCTCTAGTATTTTAAACATTTCTGTTGTGTGCAGCTCAGTGATCGTGCTTACTCTTGAGTAAACCAAAAATGGCTGTGTGTCAGGGAAGCATCATGTGTTCCTGGTGACACATTGCCTTTTCTTTAATTTCACATATCCTAGAGCTGGTTACAAAAGGCTGGCTTGAAGATTTGAAGCCCTCTCTTTTCTGATTTGGAACACCCTGCTTCCACCCAGCTCCTGCCTCTCAGAACCTGTTGTCCTTAGGAGACCTCTTTCTCCAGCCCTCAAGCATTGCCGGGAAGTGGGGGCCATGACGGAGGAAAACAGGATGTGCTAATTGCCACAGAGAAGATAGCAGCATCCACCTAGCCTTATGTACTGTAACTCTTTTGGACCACTGAGAAAATTGGGCTGGGGTCTTTCTCTCTAACAGGAGAGAGCGGGAAGGCCTGGAGGAGAACACGGAAGCTGAGCAATGGGAGGGAGAGTGGTAATTCCAAACACAGGGGAATTTATACTTTCAAGTCATGCTGAGAAAATGAAGAGTGGAATGTGTAAGAAGTGAGGTTTGATTTCATACCTGTATATATTTTTTAAGGTTTATTTATTTTAGAGTCGGGGAAGGGTCAAAGGGAGAGGGAGAGAATCTCAGGCAGGCTTCTCACTGAGTATGGAGTGCGATGACCCTGAAATCATGACCTGAGCCCAAACCAAGAGTCGGTGGCTCAATTGACTGTGCCATCCAGGCGCCCCTCATACCTGTGGTTTATAACCCAGTCACATTGCTGGCAAACTGGGCAGCCAAGATCCCAGCTTGGGTTTGTGTGACACCAGAGCATAGATACTTGATAGGGGAGTCATATACATATATTCATTAAAATTAAAATAATTCTTGTGCTTTTAAGATTAACTGTGCTTTTAAAATTGAAACAATTATTCAGAATTCTCTCTTTTTTTGGGCGCCTGGGTGGCTCAATGGGTTAAAGCCTCTGCCTTCGGCTCAGGTCATGATCCCAGGGTCCTGGGATGGAGGCCCGCATCCGGCTCTCTGCTCGGCAGGGAGCCTGCTTCCCCCTCTCTCCTCTCTCTCTGTCTGCCTCTCTGCCTACTTGTGATCCCTCTCTCTGTGTCAAATAAATAAATAAAATCTTAAAAAAAAAAACAGAATTCTCTCTTTTTACGTGAGGAAGCCTTTTGGATATTTATGCTTAATTTTCATCTTCTGGTGGTATTCTCTAGGCTCTGCCTCTCTAGTTACTAAGTATCATGAAAACCACAGTTTACATAGTTACTATTATGAAGATGTGATGGTAAGGAGGAGAATGATAATAGAAATACTATTATATTCTATGGGCGCCTGGGTGGCTCAGTGGGTTAAAGCCTCTGCTTTCGGCTCAGGTCATGATCTCAGGGTCCTGGGATCGAGGCCCGCATCGGGCTCCCTGCTCAGCGGGGAGCCTGCTTCCCCCTCTCTCTCTCTGCCTGCTTCTCTGCCTACTTGTAATCTCTCTCCCTCTGTGAAATAAATAAATAAAATCTTAAAAAAAAAAAATAAAAGCTTTCCTTTAAAAATAAAAAAAAATAAAAAAAAATAGAAATACTATTATATTCTAAGTAACTGCTGTGCACAGGTTCTGCTGTCCCTGGGCACTTGGACATAGCACAACGGACAGAAGTATCTGCCTACATTGAACTTATATTCTAGCAGGAGGAGACAGACAGCAACAAAACACTTAAGTGTGTTAAAGACAGACGGTTATGTTAAAGATAGAATAATTTCATGGAAACAAGCACAGAGTAGGTTATCATGCTGTTAGCCAAAATGCCTTCGATTTCTTCCCACTCCTAGAGCAAACGGTAGGATTTTACTTGCTGCCCCTTGCAATTCAGGCTAATGAATTATTTGCAGATGTGACATATGTTGTTCCCAGTCAGCACATTTAAGTGCCAGACTCTGAGCCCCAGAGCTCCCTTCTTCCTTGTGCCCAGGTAACAACAAAGCTCAAGGTATTCATTCCCCTACCACTTGTGGGTCCCTGAGTGACCAGACTCAACCTGGATGGATAAGTAGAATGAGGGAGAAATATAGGCTGTTCTTTTAATCCACGAAAATTTGAGGGTTTTTTAAATCTTAGTTTTATTTAAATTCAATTAACCAACTTATAGTACATCATTAGTTTCAGATGTGGTGTTCAGCGATTCATCAGACGGTTTTTTAATGAACAAAAATATTTTGACTGATGCATGTTGTATTAGAGATACTATGCAAAGTGTACTATGTACATTATAGAATTTAGTCTTTACAATAATCATATGAGATATGCATTTTTATTTCCATCTTATATAATCATTAAACAAATCACACAGAACTCAGGTTATCTATTGCCATATAAAACAAACAGTCCTAAAACCTAGTGACTTAAAACATTTGGCTTATGTTTTTATGACATTAGCTGTCATAATTCTCATGTTTCATTATTGCATAGATGACTTGGTATTATCTAGGAAGTTCTCAAGTGGGGTCTGTCAGATTATTGCAGTCAGATATTGACTAGGGCTGTAGTCATGTGAGGGCTTTACTTAGCTGGTATTCAAGAAGGTGCATGCACATGGCTGGAAATTGATTCTGATTTAGGGCTGGTAAATCAGCAGGAATTGTCAGTTGAGAATCCTACACGTGGTTTCTTCATGTGACTTGGATTTTTTAAGCATGGGCAACTGGGCTGTTTGGGGAGCATTCCAAGAGTTATGAGCACAAAGCTTTACCTTTTATTATAACTTATTTTTGGTAGTCCACCACCTTCTATTAGTAAAGCAAGTGACTAAGGCAAGCTCAGTTTCAAGGGGGAAAGAATTAAATACAAGTCTTAATATGGCATATGTCTGTACAAGGAGAGAAGTAATGCATCCATCTTTGGAGTCTTATGTGTTATACATGCAGTTTATAAGATATAATCCTGTTCCTTGATGATCTTAAAATATGTTAAGAGCTTAAAATACCTAATCGAGCTCATGAAAATAATCCACTGGGATGGGGGATGGAAATTGAAGCTGGACGGGGCATGGCATTTGATATACTGCGTGTGGATCAAGACAGGCTATATTATGTGTGAAAGTAAACAAGTCCAAGACCACAGAGACTAACAGATTTACTTCTTGTTCACACTGCTTGTGCAAAAGTGGTCAGAGGGGAGTATGCTTATTGCAGTTGCTCAGGCATTCAGACTGATGGAGTTTCATCTCATTAGATTCTACCCCTAGATACATTTCCAGTATCAATGTTGCAGAAGAGGAAAATACAGTACATTGCATCCCGATCTTAAAGCTTCCACCTGGGAGTAATACCCATAATTTTCCTTACATACCATTGGCTAAAATAACTCATAGGATCATGTCCAAATTCCTGCCATGTCCCCACAAGGAGGATCAGAATATTCTGAAACAGTCCTAATACTTCCCTCCCATTGTCATCTAAATTCCCATATATTGGGACTAGACTGAATTTAGAAAAAGCAGGGAAATTGGAAAACAACTTTTCTTTCTGGATCTCACAGCTTTTTCAATGCTCATTAATTTTCAAATGCTATTACCTTTTCTCAGTGTAGTAGGGCAAGTATTTGCCTTCATATGTGATATATAACTTTACAGTGGATATGATACTCTCACATACCTCTATTTCCTGATTTTTTAATCATTTCAATATAGTAGTGAAGTTATTATTTGCTCTGGTTTGTCAGTCAGAAAGTAAGGGGTTGGAAAATAAAATAATTGGCTCAACGTGTCATTGCTTAGTTCTTTGACCTTCAGATTAGGTACTTCCATCTCTATCAAAGATTTTGTACTAGGGGTCCTAGAAAGTGTTCAAAGTATTCCACAAAGCCTGTAAAACCACAGCATTGTGTGTGTATGTGTTTTTGGGTGGTTTATACTCACTATACCACTCCATGTTGTCAACAACAAATAGGTATATGGATGTTGATGTGCAGTTGATTAACCTGGTCCCTAGAGATGGAATCTGTCTTAACTTCAAAAGGTTGATGTAGAGTTCAAAATAAGACTTTGTGGGGCTTCCTACACCTGTTTGCTTAACACATTTCACACTGGACTCCTTGCTGATTCATGTCTCCTGTCTCTTGCCCTGGGCTGAGACAGTTGAGCCTCCCTTCACAGAAAGCGATAGACAGGAAATGCTAGTGCTAAGCCCATCATTTCCAGTGTGGCTCTCATCTCCGTGGGTGGCAGACTTCATGAATGTCTGGAGAAGCTTCTGCAGATACTCAGGAGCTGTCCACAAATTTCAGATTGCTAGCTTGATTCCATTAAGTAATCATTTTTATTTTAAATCTTTATTTACACTTATCAGGGCCCTTTCAACTCAATTTGCAAAATGATGATTAGCATGTGTCTAAAATAGTACATGATGGAGCTCAGGTCACTTTCATTCCTCAGTCACTTACTGAATACTTATTTTATGTAATACAACAGTACAGGAAATTACAAGCGTAAGGCATTGGCCACGTTAATCTGACATGCAAGCAAGTAACCTGAACATCAGCATATGTAAATAAATATGGTATGAGGGGCCAAAAAGAGCCAAAAAATGGTCCTTTTTTTTTTCCTGCTATCTCTGTGATCTAACTCCCTTGAGTTTCAGTGACTTCAGCTGTACATATGGGCAAAGTAAGAACCATTAGAGATTATCGTGAAGACTTTGTAAAATAATGCAGGCAAAATGCCACTTCAGATCAAGGGTGATATGAGTGTAAATACAGAGTTGAGAGTAAGTACATGACCTATTCAGGGAATGAATTTTGAGTATATATACTGAAGTAACTACAAGGAAAGCACGTGGAAGGATGAGTTTAGAGAGACAAACCATGACCTTAAAACTCAGGCTCATCCATTTGGACATTATCCTGAAGTCAAAGGAAAGGCAGTAAAACATTGAGAGAAGATTAGGAAGAACATAATCATTTTTTAAAATTTTAAAATTACTTAAGACCTGATAAGAATTTGCAAAAAGTAGTGCAAACTTTCCCTGACCTTCATTGAGCTTTCTCCAGTGGTAACATTGTCTATAACTGTAGTATGATAAGCAAACCAGGAAACTGAGTTTGGTACAATATTGTTAAATAAAACACAGAGCTTATTCTGGTCTCACTGGTTTTTACATGTACTCGTTCTTTTTTGTGTGTATATATTGCTTTGTGATTTTTATCACATGTATAGATTAGTGTATCCACCACCAAAATCTGTATGCAGAACTATCCTTTCACTAAAAGAAGCTACATAACATCCTTGAGATCTAAGTCACTGCATGTAGCAATATTTCCTTTGTTTGATGACTGAGTAGTAGTATTCCATGGTGTGGAAGTACCGTTGTTTATCCATTCACCAGTGAATGGAAGGCATTCTGGTTGTGTATAGTTTGGGATTATTACGAATAAAGCTATAATTAACATTCATTTACAGGTTTTTCTGTGGATATAATTTAATCTTATTTTAATAAGATAATAGGGGAAAGCTGAGACTGTTGAAGAAATGGATCTTCAAGTATAAGAGAAACAATTCAGATGATTGTACACCAAGTATTTCAATGATGGGGCACTGAAATACCAGGGTGGCAGAGGTGGGGATAGAGAGGAGGGGCTTGGAATAGGCCATTAAGAATGTAGAAGTAACTGACCTTAGAAATTCCTCAGACATAAGGGGTGGTCATTTGGAAAGTGTGTAGACAAAGGCAGTTGTAAAATTTCTAGTTGGGGGATTTGGTGCTGATGATACATGAACTGAAAGACATAAGGACAAGTGTGTGTTGATAGAATAAGGAGTAAATTTTGGTACTACTGAATATGAAAAGGGGGAACATCCTTGTGGAAATGTCTGTCAGGCATTTGGAGAAATGAGTCTAATGTTAAGCAGTGAGATCAGTGTTGACAGCATAAATATATAAGTCATCGCCATGGAGGGGATGGATGCAACTATAGTTGCCAAGATGTTTGCTAGGGAAGAGAGGCAAACATTCAGATAGGAAGAGCCATGGTATGATTTCAATGTGACTGTTTCTAGCCCAGATTACAGCAGAAATTGCCAAGATTTTTGGCACTTTGACCCCCAGTTCTGTGGAAGTCACCGCTCTCCCCCAAAGTTCCCACAGATTCCCAAGGGCATATTTGCTCATAGTCTCCTCTGGTAGTATGGGTGTGTCTTCACACAAGGTGTTTCTGCCAGATGGATTTTGTTAGTTTAGCCGTGACCTTTGCTAGCTCAGTCATCCTTTTGTTTGATCCCACCAACCATGCACCCCCCCCCCAAAATGAAACAAATGAAAAACAGCTGTGGAAATAGCAAAACTTTTACACAAAGCACTCAATATTCATTTAATAAATATTAAGTAATATTTATTACTTAATATTTAATAATATATAATATGTAATAATAAATAATATAGTAATTAAATAAATAATAATCTCTTACTATAAATGTCCAGGCAATTCTTGAGATGTTTTGAGCAATAACACCATATTTAATGTAATCAAATAATAAGTGAACAAAATTTTAAATTTTCCTCAGCACTTGAAATCTATAGTTCTTTTTTCCAATTTGATATTTTTTATCAGGTTACTGGAATCTTAGGGTACAGTATCATTCTGGGGAGATGGGAACAGAATGATTTATATCAAATAGTGACCCATAACTAACTAGGTTTGTGACATTTAGGAAAGCCATTGAATTCCTAGGAGTCTGTTTTCTCATCTTTGAAATGTGTGTAATATCTAAATCATTTCCAGTAATGGGTCTTTTGAGGGTAAGATAGATTTTTGGTGGGGAAATTTGGAGAATTGGAAATACCCCAAAATGTTAGCCATTCTTACCATAAATAATAGTCATTTTCATTGCTTTGTTTCTTAGACTCACTGCATGTCTGCCACATTCTAAAACAGAAAAATGGTCATATACGTTTCCTGCTCCAAACACTTTTATGACCATCCATTACCCTCAGGAAAAGGTGAGCCTTTTCCATCATGAGTTGTAGGGCCATTCCTGTTCTGGGTCTTGTTGAACAAACCAGTCATGCTCTAGGACCAACTCATTATGGCAGCTTTCTGCAGGATGCTCCTTCTTCCTAGAATCCCCCTCCCGGCCTCTGTACCTGATCCCCCCGGGGCACTGCTTCATCTCTCCCACATCCATGAAGCATTCCTTAAAGGGGCCCTTGCTTATGTTCCTGTACTAAGCTCTATTTTTCTCTAATACTGCACTCATCACTTTTCATTACCCACTTTTGCTTAGTTGTAGTGTTCACTGTTTGGGTAGTAATCTCTCTGCGTACAGCAGCAACTACACACCATTCTCGTTCACTATCCTTTCTGTAGTACTTATACTTTGTAAGGTGCTTGCAAGAGGAGAATCCAGAGCCCATCTGTAAGAGGTATGGAAAATATATAAACAAGAGACATGGATCTTCCTTTCAAGAGTTTGGTAGTCTATTGAATAACTTTTTGCTTAAAATTTTTTTTTCTAAATTGTATTTTCTTTTAATGATTTATTTGAAAGAGAGAGGAAGCATGCACTAGCATGGGGAGGGGCAGAGGAAGAAAGAGAGAGAATCTCAAGCAGACTGCGCACCAGGCTGATCTCATGACCCTGAGATCATGACCTGAGCTGAAATCAAAAGTCAGACTCTTAACCAACTGAGCCATTCAGGCACCCCTGAATAACTTTTTAAAGGGAGTTTTTACTTACTTTTTTAGCAGAATGTAAGGTTGAATTTTTGGCTTCCTTTAGGATAATTTGGTTGTCCTCATATTTTTAGGACCACTAGGTGATTAGGAGACTTGCTCTTTGACACTGAAAACCTCACAACCCAAATTAACTCTAGGTACAAAGGAGCTGAGTTGAATGCCTGAGATATTGGCCGGCAAAGACGGGGCCCAGATTTATGGGATTGTGTTTACAATGAAGAGACACGGCCTATTTTTATTTGATCTGCACCATCCAAAAAGAAAATTGGAATTATAATTAAAGCAGGGGAAATGATAACTTAGGCATTGATCTTCCCATAAATGTGCCAACCCTCAGAACAGTGGCTGGTCTCTATGTTCCATATCCTGCTGTGTAACTTAGATGAGTGAAACCTTCTCTTGTGATAAGTTGACTTACACTGGAGTGTATAAATTTCAGTTTGTATGCTCTGATGACTCATCTTTATAGCTGAGATTCTCCTCAGGGTTTGGATTAAAGGGAGAGATCCTTAGAAAAAGCAGGAAGAGGTACCCTATTGGGACTAACAGTTTGCTTTTAGAGACTCGTTATAGATCTGCCTCTGATAAACATTCAGCCCCATCACTACTTTTAGATTCCCCCAATCTCTTATGGAGATTAAACACAAAGGAATTACCATTTATCTGTAAAGGTAAAATTTACGTCACCTATAATCCTTTCATAAATAGATATATCAACTACCACATTAATACAAAGTGCAATCTGAAGGCAGAAGGCCATTATATTTGCTTACTGTCAGATATAAAGCTGCAGTTGCAAGTCATGCATGATTTTAATAAGGTTTGATAATATGCTATCAGCTGGTGGGAGCTATAGATTGAACTCTTAACGATTTTTGGCTTCAGTTTCCAAATAATCAATCATGTCAAGATATGAAAATCATTTCATTCCCTTCAATTGAAAAGAAGATGTGATTTAAAATGTCAGCCCTTGGATATATGAGCAGAATTCCTGTAATCAATCATGTGAAATAAACCATCTTATTTAGTAGCTCTTTGGAAAAAGGGAAGCTTTGGGGGGGGGGGGAAACAAACTTTTTTTTTTTTTTTTTTTTGCCTAATGTGGAGAAGCTCAAGCATCATATGCATATAAATAACAAAACCTAAATCTGGGTTTTCTCATTTGTTTCTTCTTTCAGTAAACTTAGTGAGGAATTGAATGGATTTAGAAGACCTCAAACCACTGACATAGAAGGACAATATTGTCTATTGTATGTAGGTCCTGAAATTAGGAACTGGATTCATGTCATTTGACTTCTTTTAGAATCATCTACCTGCATTCAATTCAGCTCCATCATTGTCTGGATAAGTCACATCAGGCAAGTCTTTAAATATGAGCCTCAGTTTCCCTATCAGATATCAGGTTAATTCCACCAGTTCGTACTCATGTATGAGACCATGCTAGAGAATGGATGTGAGAAAGCTTTGCAAATAGAAACTCTGTGAAGTTCTCCATAAACCGAAGCGGTTATCATCATGGCTAGACCAAAGAATAACAAAGGATACCAGCATTACTTCTTGGCAAACCATGAGAAAACAGAGCAGTGCACTTGGAGTATCTTCAGCTAGTCTGAATTTACACTAGAACAGAGGGGCTTGCTTGAGAAAATTGCTCTTACTCTCAGCAATGAAACAAAACTGTAGATTTGTGCTAATTTGCCGTGTGACTTTAGGCAACTCACTTAGCTTCTCTGAACTATATTTTCCACCTAAATAAAATAAAGGGTTTGGATTGTGTAATCTCTAAGATTTCTATCCAGCTACAAAAATTGCTGTTTCTTTTTTTGTTTTCTAGATTTATCGTTAACTCCAGTAAAAATGCAGATCAAAGCCAAAACACATTCCTTCCGCACATAATACAAATTCCCAACTTGATCGAATTTCTTTCACTTGCACTGAACTTGGAGAAGTCCAGTCGGATTTGGCAATAAGTATATTATGACAACAATGACAAGAAACAATATATGTAGAGTGATCTTAAACTAAATTATTTTATTTGTATTAAGTTTAACAAAATACAGTTGTATCACCATAGCTCTTTCCAAATACCACCTTTTGTGAATCCTGTTTAAATAGGCTTAACTGAGTGTGTTGGGTTAGAAGTCCTTAGGGGACCTTTATTAATGATTCATTGTAAGCACAAATAATTATTTTGTCAACCGTTATGTATTCCTGGATGTTTTTAATGTGCCTTGGAATATTCGAAAATAGTAAATTATCTTGAGCTGTTTCATATTTGCACAATTGATTTCTCCATTTATGAAAAATAAGAGGACTTTCTTAAATTAAGGGAAAGCATAGTATAGTTTTTTTTTGTTTGGTTGGTTTTTTTCTGAATGTTCTTGGTGCTAAAATACATGGACATGAGATTAAAAAAAAAAAGGTTGATGAAAGGTAATTTCATTCCTTAGGAGCCAACAGTAGCATGTGGAGGCACAAATTAAGATAGTCAGTGTAGAAAATGTGTTTGACGTTTGCTGCCACATCCAGAATAGTTCATATGTATGTATATATGTATGTGTATATATAATAGTTTACCTTCCCGTCTTCAGCAAATCAACCTTGAAGTTCTTGTTTCTCCTATCTCACCCTGTATATGCAGAAGAGTACTGTGTGTTTTGCATATTTTCTCTTTCATTTTGACTGGCTGCCAAGAGTTACTCATATTTTATGAAGCACAGAGAGTGGTATGATAAGAGTTCCTTGTTCTATCATTTCTCCGCACAGAAGAGAGATGGGTTTCTCTTTTCCTTCTTGTTCATTAATGATGCACGAAGCTGAGACTTTTAAACTCTCTCTCTAGTTTTACCTCCTGTGTTTCTTAGGAATTTCTCACATTACTTGACATGCATGGTTCTATGATAAAGACTCACCAGGGCTGTTAATCCTGTTGGTATGCTTCTTGAGCAATCTTGGCTCATCAACTGGCTGGCAAAGCAGTCTATCATTTTTGTAGAATGACCGCTTTATCTAGGAAGGAAGGAGGAGGGAGGAGGGGAGAGAGAGAGGGAGGGAAGGAGGGAGGAAGGAAGGAAGGGAGAAAGGGAGGGAAGGAGGGAGGGTGGAAGGATGGATTACTCTACCTGGAACATCCCCTACTCCGGACAGTGTTGCTATTCTCTCTCACTTCCAGAATGTAAATTCCCAACTTTAACCTTTCTCTATTCTGTGAAATTAATAGAACATATTTTGATGACTCACCGAGTCCTGTGAGTGAAGCAAGCATGGGCTGGTGACCTCCCATCCAAGCATCTCCCCCACGTTTGCAGTTAGAATCAGTAGATTCGAGATCTGAAATCAGCCTTAACTAACTCATGGTGTGATGCCTACTCCCTTTTCCCTCTCTCCCTCCTGAAACACTTGCTCTTCTTGGCTTCCGGTCCACCGTAGCTCATGTCTTTTCTGCCGGGTTGCTCCTTCTCAGTCTTATTTGCTTCCTTCTCTTCATCTCTGTTATCTCTTATTACAGGAATGCTCCAGCTGTCAGCCTTTGAAATTCTTCATTCCCTCCTTTCACTCTCCTGATGATGTCTTCCAGTCCCACGACTTTAAATACCGTCTGTACATAGAAGATTGCTCACCTACCCAGCCCAAGACTTGCTACTAAATTCCAGGCTCCTATGTCCACCCATGTATCTGACATCTCCACGTCCATATCTACACTGCATTTCAAGATGGACAGATCCGAAACCGAACTCATCGTCCCCCACACAGTATCTCCCATCGTTATAGATCACCAATCCATCTTTTCTGTTATTCAGGGTGTATCCCTTGGAACTAGTCTCAACTCTTTTCCTGTTCTCATAGCTCACATTCAGTCCCTCAGGAAACCCTGGCATTCAGCCATCAAAAAAAGGCTAGAAATCCCAAACACTTCTCACTGCTTTTACTAAGACCAGCCTTGTCTAAACCACTATTACCACGTGAAGTGTTATTAAGGTAGCTTCCCAGCCGGTCTTTGTACTTCTGCCCCCATTCCCCTGTGTGTATTTTGAAGTTCACAGGTGTCTTCCTGTGAAACATAACACATCACGCCACTCCTCTGGTCAAAGCTCTGCAGTGTATTCGCAGCTCATTTTAAATAAAAAACAAAGGCCTCGAATGACTTGCAGGGTCCAGCACACTGTTCTACTCCCTGGTACTTCTCTGAGCTCACCTCTCAGGATTCCCTCTGAGGCTCTCTTTCCTCCAACTACACTAGCCTCTCAACTCCTTGAAAGTGCCAGGCACAACCTCTTCTCAGGATTTTGCTGTTTGAACTCCCTCTGCCTGGAAGGCTTTTCTGCAGGATGTTCACGGGGCCAGGCCGGCTCTCCTATCTCCTTCCCACCTTTGTGCAAGGTCACCTTTTCAATTAGATCTTCCTTCATCGTTTTATTTAAAACTGCACCAAGCCCTTCCTAACCCCCTAGAATGCAAACTCCATGGGAAGAGGGATTGTTTGTTTTCTTTGAACTGGATCCCCTGTGCCCAGAATAGTACCTGAAAGAAAATATTTACTCCTTAAATATTTGCTGAATTAAGGAGAATGAACACTACGCAAGCTATGGTGCTCTCTCTTCATTCCTTGCCACCTGCCTGGGACCCTCTCAACGCCTCTGAAACTTCTTTTACATCCTGAAGAATGCTGCCATACCTTTGTCCTCCAGCCTTTTACCTCTACCCCCTGTTTGATTGGAAAGAGCCCCTCTTTTGATTGGAAATGTTTTCAGCCACAAGTAACAGAATCACAACGGTGGCTTTAAGCACAGTTTTATTTTCATTACTTGAAGATGTGTTTACAAATGAACGTTTGCTAGCCAGCACCAACTCAGCCACTCAGTAATAGAAGGGCTCTGAGAAAGTCGGCTCCATGATTGCATTGGCCCTGGCCTTGTGGTCACCAGACGCTGTAGCATATCCAGTGTTACAACGGCATTCGGAGGTACAGAGCAGCCTTCTGTGTGTGTGTGGCAGTCAGGTTCTATGGAGGTGCCTCCCTCCACGCAGGTAGCCAGGCACCTTTTTCACGATGTCATCTTCTCTGTGCTAGACTTACCTTGATATCTCTGAAGACTCAACTTCTCTGAACAAAAGTGAAGATCCCTGGGGGTCACTGGGGTGGCTCAGTCCGTTAAGCATCTGACTCTGGGTTTTCACTGAGGTCGTGATGTCAGGGTCCTGGAATCCAGCCCTGCAGTGGGCTCTGTGCTCCGTGGGGGAGCCTGCTTGTGAATTCTCTCTCTCCCTCTCCTTCTACCCATCCCCCCACCTCTTTCTCAGATAAATAAATAAATAAATAAATATTTTCTTAAAAAGTGAAGTTAATGGCTTTTTGGTAGGCAAAAAGATAGTGTGGCAGCCTTACGCTCTTTCTCCTTACTAACTCTTATTTCTCCTCCAGCCTTAACTGCAATATCCTTTCACACGAGAGGCCTTTTCTGATCCACCTCTTCCTATGAGAACCCTGGGCTAAATGCCCTTGTTCTTGAGTTCTAGTAGCCTCTGAAGTTTTCTACAGCAATGCTTTTGTGCTGTGCTAGAAATCAGCCTTCCTTATTGTGCCTCGCCCCGGATTTCCACTCCCCCTCCAACAGACATGCTCGTGTACACACACACACACACACACACACACACACACACACACACACACACATTTACAAACACATTGTAGACTGCATAAGAGAGGATTGAGACTTTAGGATAAAGACCACATTTTTATTGTTCACATTTGAATTCCCAGCATCTGACGCTTATCTATAGAATAAATGAGTACATGCATGAATAAATTTTTTTTAAGTTGAGGGCTTTTCTCTTAATGGCCTTTAAAATCAATTTCGCATTAAGTCACTGTTTCCAGGATTATTTCAGTCCTTTTTTTATGTATCTATAGCCTAAGCTAGTATTTAAACTTGTATTATCCCAACCTTTCTCTCCTCTTTTTTTTTAAAGAACTTGAAGTCTTGTTGGTTAAATAATTTAATGCATTTGCATAATTAGGGAAGCAAAGTATGACGTGGACACACCTCTCAAGTTGTGGGTGTAAAGATAATAATAACTATTATTCATTCTAAGTTATCACAACAGACATTGCGCCCCCACTATGAATGCACCAAGACTTTCCCTTGGACAAAAGGTGGACAGGGGTGAAGGATATTCTCCCCACCTGTGTTCAAGGAGAGGTAATACTAGTGATGGAGAAAGATACAACATGGCACCCGTAGTTCTGCATGGTTACTGCCAGACCAAACAGAAGACACTTTATAGTGGTTTCAGGGCAGGTGCCCTCACGACAACCATCCTAGCTCAACTTCTAGCCTTGTTTTCCAAACCATATGATACTGGCTACATTAGTGAATCACCTCAAGCCTCTGTTTGTTCACCTGTGAATGGGGATCACACTCAATAACTCCACAGGGACTTTCGTGAGCTTCAAATCAGATACTGTGTGCACAGTGATTAGTGTTTGGCACATGTTTGTTCTCAACAAGCCCTGAAATTTGTAGTCATTATTATAAACAAGGCACTATTAGATCATAAAAATAGAGTAATTGGCTCTACAAAATTATGAGTTAAAGTAATTATAACAAATGACTTTAAATCGATATTTGGTTCTTCTAGCGGTTGGAAACACTGGGTTTTTTGAGGGTTTTTTGTTTGTTTGTTTGTTTTTTCTTCTACTCAATCCAGCTATCCAAAGAACTGGTCCACTATGAAGGGTAAAATTAACAGTTTTCTAAGGGGCCCCACTTTCTCTGGTTGCTTATGATCTCATTAGTTCACTTGCCTTGCCTCTTCCTGGTAGAGTCCTACACCATTTTATTTCAGCCTCTCGTTTCTAGTAGGTGTAATATTGAGGTGATGTTTTAGGAACTTTAAATCAGAGTACCTTTAGGTATAGAGGTGTCTTTGAGCTCAATTGGCACAGTCCCTTCATTGAATAGATGGGAAGATGGACTCTGCTGTGATTGGTTTGAGATTATGGAGCTGTTACCAGAGCTAGAGTTAAAATGCAGGTCATCAGAATCCATATTCACTACATATATTATATTGCATCCTATTGAATTATTCATGGGACCAGAGAGTAGAAGGGGGGGTAGTGCTTTCTAAAGGGGTATTTGCAAGGTCAGGTCAATTTTAGGTACTTTTGAGCATGGGTCATGATGACAGTATTGGG
Source organism: Ailurus styani (assembly GCA_002007465.1). Classification (NCBI taxonomy): domain Eukaryota; kingdom Metazoa; phylum Chordata; class Mammalia; order Carnivora; family Ailuridae; genus Ailurus; species Ailurus styani. The sequence goes on from LNAC01000153.1 coordinate 2,976,117, forward strand.
TAGGCAATGAGAGATATTAAATATTCTTACCGTCAACTATTCTGCTTTCCACTTAAGGCAGGATCTGTGCTTAAATTGGCCATTTATTGCAGATGGGCTTATCTTCTAAGAGGAGAGCAGAAATAAACAATACATGTAATGAATTAGTTAATTTTATAGCAGGCTAGAAGGTCATAAATAGTATTTAAAAAGAGAAGAACAGGGTATAGGGGATTAAGAAGGCAAGGAATGGGGGGAGGTCACAAGATGGCATTAAGTAAAGTGGTCATCGTAGGTCAGCAGGAGCACTTGAGAGTCTAGGTATGGTCTCTAGTCTCATGGAACTCCCATTTAAACATGCTTTTTAGCACTTTTTTTTTCCTGGACAGTGTAGTTCTTTTTTTTTTTTTTTTTAAAGATTTTATTTATTTATTTCACAGAGGGAGAGAGATCACAAGTAGGCAGAGAGGCAGGCAGAGAGAGAGAGAGGGGGAAGCAGGCTCCCCGCTGAGCAGGGAGCCCGATGCGGGCCTCGATCCCAGGACCCTGAGATCATGACCTGAGCCGAAGGCAGAGGCTTTAACCCACTGAGCCACCCAGGCGCCCTGGACAGTGTAGTTCTTAGGGAAAAAAATATGTTTGCACAAATGTGATTATCCATAAATGCATACAAATGTGCATGAATAACGCCTGGCTAGAAGAAGGGTCTTAAAGACAATCTGTTGAATCCCCAGCCAGCATTTGAATCTCTTCTTTGGCAGCATTATGAGCTCAGATCAAATAATAGGTGAGAACAATTAGAAAGTTCATGAGTCAATGATTTGTTTACACACCTCTTATGAAGGCTAATTACTTGTTAGCTAAAACACGGGCCTCTATTTTAGTTAGAGAAGCCAGCATAAGAAAAGAATTGGCTGAGAACCTGGAGCCCTACTGTCATCAGAAAACTGTCAGGAAAGTAAACATAATGGTTAAAATTCTAACCTTTTACATGTTGCCATAAAGGGCTTTAATAAAGGCAAAATCTTACTGAAAACCTTGGACTGTCTGCCTCTCTCTCTCACACATACAGAGTTAATCAGATATTTATGCAGTACAAAGTTTATTTTTATTTTTTTTAACTACCACCTCTGACATATTTAACAGTTTCTCATTTCCAGCGCTCGACTAGACGGTTCTTTGGGGTGGCCACATAGAACACAGGAGGCCTCGCTGAATTTGAATTTCTGATAAATAATGATTATTTTTTTCAGTCTAAGTATGCCCAAATACTGCTTGGGGAATTCTCATACTAAAAACCATTTTTTGTTTATCTGAAATTCAAATTTAACTAGGCATCCTGTATTTTTATTTATGAAACCTGGCAACCCTAGAAGTTTTAAGTGCTCCAGAGAGAATTTTGGTCAGACGCTCCTTTTTCCTCCCCCTTCTTTGTGCTCTGAACTATATGGTTGAGTAACCCTGGGAGGAAGTGTCGTGCTATGATTATGTATGCTTCAGTCGTGAATTTATGCATTTATTCACACAACATTATCTTTGCACACCTACTGCGTGTCTGGTACAATGCTATATAAAAAGCTAAAAAGATCTGAACCCTGACCTCATTCCCCTTACCGTCTAATAATATATATTAGGAAAGTACCCCAAAGTGCAGTAGTGCTATGTGGACAGAGACATATCACTACTGTGTGGATTTGTCAACATGCAGTGTAAGCCATTGGTCACTGTGCTAACATCCCGGCGGCCGTGAAAGAAGGGAAGTCTTTCTTTCTTTCTTTCTTTCCTTCCTTCCATCCTTCCCTCCTTCCTTCCTTTTCTTTCTTTCTTTCTTTCTTTCTTTCTTTCTTTCTTTCTTTCTTTCTTTCTTTCTTTCTTTCTTTCTTTTCTTTCTTTCTTTCTTCTTTCTTAGATTCTATTTATTTATTTGGCAGAGAGAGAGAGAGAGATCACAAGTAGGCAGAGAGGCAGACAGAGAGAGGGGGGGAAGCCGGCTCCCCACTGAGCAGAGGTCCCGATGCGGGGCTCGATCCCAGGACCCTGAGATCATGACCTGAGCCCAACGCAGAGGCTTTAACCCACTGAGCCACCCAAGCGCCCCAAGGAAAGTCTTTTAAAATACTGGTTTCCAAATACTGATTTGACATCAGTGCTGAATGTGGTGCCACGACATTTCTGAACACTATGTATTTGTCAAACATGGTGCTGGACTCAGCATTTCATTTAAAACTCAAAGCACTTGGGCGCCTGGGTGGCTCAGTGGGTTAAAGCCTCTGCCTTTGGCTCAGGTCATGATCTCAGCGTCCTGGGATCGAGGCTTGCATCGGGCTCCCTGCTCAGTGGGGAGCCTGCTTCCTCCTCTCTCTCTCTGCCTGCCTCTCTGCCTACTTGTGATCTCTCTCTGTCAAATAAATAAATAAAATCTTTAAAAAAAACAAAACAAAACAAAACTCAAAGCAGCACAAAGAGATAAATCCAATTATCATCTCCATGTTACTAATAAGGAAGGTGGGGCTGAGAAAGTTACATAAATTGCCCAAATCTCTCCAACAAGGATGTGATCAAATGGGGATTCCTCCAGAGGCCTGACTATTCAGAATACATCCACTTCATCCCCTTCGCCCCTGTGCTCTGTTACTTGAGAAGTCAGGAAGCCCTACTAAATTACGCAGATCCCAGAGTTTCTGGACCGGTAAGTCTGGGATAAGGTTTGGAGAACACATTTTTAACAAGCTCCTAGGTGAGTCTGATAGCAGCAAGATTTTGATCCTGCTAATTTAGACAAAAGCAACCTAATCTAGTTGAAACAACTTGGGGCATTGTTGTGTAATCTTCACTTTTACGACCGTAAGTTCTTAGAACCTCAGTGGTAGGTAGGGGTTTCCCCAATGAGATGGGGGGACGGAGAGGAGAGACGAATGAACTGTGAGTGTTCCCAGCACACATGCATCCTACTTCCCCCCCCTGCCCTGACCACATTTTCCCCCGTTTGCAACACCATCTGACTCCAGTGTTATGTTATCTGACTTCCTCGTGATTATGTACCTCCATGATTTGGCCAGTGGAGTCAAGCCACTGACAAGTTAGCATTACACATCTATTTCTTTCTTTTTCTTTCTTTCTTTCTTTCTTCCTTTCTTTCTTTCCCTTTTCTCTCTATCTTTTTTTTTCTTTTCTTTTTTAATTAGAGAGAGAGAGATTGGGGACGGGGTGCACAGTAGGGGCAGAGGGAGAGGGAGAGAGAAACTCAAGCAGACTCCCACTGAGGGCAGAGCCTGACACAGGGCTCAATCCCAGGACCCTGGGATCAGACCTGAGCCAAAACCAAGAACCAGGGGCTCACCAAATTGGCGCTACCCATGTGCTCCAGGCTTCTCTTCTTTCCCAGGTATGGCTTTCCCACAGATTAGGAGAGAACTGGTTTAAAATATCTGAGCTCTGCCTGGTGTGTCCATTACCTTTTCCAGGAAGGGAGTCTATGGGTAGAAGAAGTGGCCAGGAGAGGGGGCTCCCATGGCAGACAGACTTCCAGAAGTAGTGAGGATGGAGTGCGACAGACCTGGGAGGGGTTGATGGCAAGGTCTCTGCCAGGAGGTGGTGGAAGTTGCAGCAGTTTGATAACAAATCCCAAAATTATGTTCTTTCTTCCCTTCCACTGTTTTCTTCTTTTTTCTCCTTTTCTCCCTCCCTCCATCTTCCTTCTTTCCTGCCCCCACTTCTTACCAATTCTCTTTCTTCATCAAAGAAATATTTAACTTTATTTTTTAACTGAAGTATACTTACACACAGAAAAATGCACAAATCCAGAGTGTACATCTTGATGGATTTTCACAAAGGCAACACACCCTTGTAACTACTACCCAGGTTAGGAAAAAGAATAATACCAGCACACTAAGATTCAGCACAAACACTCAGACATCTATTCTCTCCCTTAAAGTTAAAATGATCTTGATTCCTAGCACCAGAAATTAGTTTTGTCTGTTTTTGGACTTGAACTAGTGGGAACAATACACTTGAGACTGTTTAACATATGGCTTATTTTGCTCTGCATTAGGTTTGTGGAATTTTTTGAAGTTGTACGGTATGGCAGGAATCAGTTCTTTTTTCACTCCTGTGTACTATTTCATTCTGTGCATGTATCAAACTTTATGAATTCTACTGTTTTGGGGCCTTTTGCTTATTTCCAATTTATGGCCATTACTAATTCTATTAGTGATTGTGTAATAGTGCCAGTGGTAATGCTGATGGCTATTAGCAGTAGTACTTCTGTGGGCATCTTCTATCTCTTCTTAGGCAATCATTCCCCCATACAGCTTTTGGGTGCCAACCATGAAAGGAATTATGATGTCATAGGGTCAGTGTGTTCATTTACAGAAGATATCACCAAACAGTTTCCCAAGGTGGCCGGGTTAATTTACAGCCCATCAGCAGTCATTGAAAATGCCAGGGTTTCCACATCCTTTTTTTTTTTTTTTAATGTAGATATCCAATTAACCAGCCAGCACTATTTACTGAAAAGACTACCTTTCCCACTGGACTTCTGTTTCACGTTTTCTTCAAATGAAATGACAACATGTATTCAGCCCATATCTATTGATCTGGTTCTGTACTGAGTCCTGACAACAGAGATGAAATGAAGTATATACTCTGATCTCAGTCCTGTACTGCACCTATGACAGAAACCATCTTTTCTATCCTACCCTGTGTTCTAGTTGGGGTAACAGAGACTAAGTAAGTGAGCGATCAAATAAAGTAATGTCTTACGTGCTGAGTAGGACATGAGAGGAAGAGAGAAAAGGAAGGCGGCCGTGGCAGAAGGTGGAGGAGGACAGTCCAGCAGACGAGGTGGAAGAAGGGCCCTCCGAGAAGGGAACAGTTAAACAGACCTGAGGGAATGTGCCAGCACTTCACGAAAGTATTTTTTCTGGTATTAGAAAAGTCAGCGGCACAGTAGGTGAGGCAGCCCCTGGCGTGGCTCACAGTGGGAACTGTCAGAAGGATAGGGTAGCAGAGAGGTGTGAATCATGCAGAAAATGGCATGACGAGGGAGCGAGAGGCAAGTGCAGGATTTCCTAGGGTCCACAGGCTGCTGTGAAAGATTTCTGTTTTCTTCTAAGGGTGCAGTGGAAAGCCACTGGGGAGTTTTAATGGGCACAGTGTCACAGTCTGCTTTCCGTGGTTGTATAGTAAATAAATGCATTGGGTATCGGGTGTCACTTCAAGCCACAGGAAGGAGACCCGATTCTGCAGCCGTAGTCCCCAGGACTTGGCGTAGGGACAGAGCAGGGCATCCAGGTTGACTCTCATCCTCAGTTTGCTCAGTGGAGAGTTTTGTTTTTTACGTAGTGAAGAACCTTACTCATTTCTTGAGTCCCTTAGGGGTGTAAGCATTTGTGGTCTTCTGCCCGTCCGGTAGGTTATTTCATAGGGGCCTGTCTGCTCACCTAGCTGCTCCCTGTGCTTAAATCCTAGCTGCTCAGCCAGCTTACAGGTGCCGGAAGGGAAAGAACAGCTCTCCTCTGTGCATTCTTTTGTTTTGTTTTGTTTTCAAGATTTATTTATTTATTTGAAAGAGCAGGGGGGGGGTGAGCCGAGGGAGAGGAAGAGAAAGAATCTCCAGCAGACTGCCTGCTGAGTGCAGAGCCAGATAGGGGGCTCCAGTCCATGACCCCTGACCCCCGAGATCACAACCTGAGCCACAAGCAAGAGCCTGGAGCTTCACCGACTGAGCCACCCACACTCCCCTCCTCTCTGTGTTCTTCAGAATGGAAAACAGGAGAGATTCTAAGAGGGAAAGAGTAGTAGAAGTTTTGGTTTTAATTCTGTCATTTGAAAGACAGAATCTCTGGCACATTCAGGTGACTGAAGGGGGAGAAGGGGGAGACTTCTGGCTTGCACATACCCTGGACTTGTCAGAGTACTTCTTAGTGTGGCTGAGAGTACTAGGACGTGGTACTGAACACAATTGTGTGGGTTGACATTTTGTCCCTGTCATTTGCTCTATGTGGCCTTCGGTCACATCTCCTTGGGCCTCAGTTTTTTCATCTACACAGTGAGGAATGATTCTTCCCTTGGTGCTTGCTTTTCGGAGTAAATGCGAGGATGGAATGAGTTATTCCATGTGTCAATTTTGGAGTGCTTTTCCATTGAAAGGAAGTGTTGATACATTCAGGATTCTTTGATCTAGTCTCAGTCCCCTGCTCACCAGCCCCTGCCGTTACCATCAGGGCTGTCACTTTGTGCTCATTCATGGTGGGGAGCTCAGGATTGACTTAATTCCGTGAGGAATGGCAATCAGGCCGTATTAAAGGCATTCTTTTAAACCAGCAGGTTCAGAGTCAGCCATCCTTGGATGTGACTGTTAGGACAAGTGCCGTGTCTCCTTGGCCACTAGATGGCGCCAGAATCCCTTTCTGTTGCGCTCTCTTCCCATCACCACCCCGCCAGCTCCCACCCACTCTGCTTTTGCATCTGCGCAGGTTCCCCTGGGGTTGTGATGAATTTGTTTGCTGGGAAAATCGTTTCTCCCTCAGGAATCTGGGGGACGGAAAATGCCTTGTGGCCTCGGCTATTGTGGAACTTTGTCTTTCCTTGGTCTTCCATTGATTTACCTCCCCAAACGCCACTCTTTCTAAAATTTAGAAGAAAAACAATAAGGAGAATGGTTTATGCACATTTTCCTATCTCTGGGAGCCCTCTTCCTAGGGCCGAATCACATCCCACTTCTGTTTGTACACACAATGCATGATGCATGCCAAGCTGTTCGTGATGAAGACATTATCTGCCTGCCTCTGCCCATCCCTCAGCACCAGGAGAGACTTCTCCCATATTGTCACTGCTTCCTTTCCAGGTGGCCAGAGAAACCCTTCTCAGGATTGTCTCCCCATGGGATCTGTAGTCATTAGTTAGGCCAGGTGACTCTCCCCCAGAGAGCAAATTCACTCTCCAGGCCGCTCAGCCCAGCCAGCTTTCCCCTCCCATCAGCAACACAGGGTCTCTTGCTCTGCTCTGTCATTCAAAGACCACCAGATCACAGCACCTCACAGATGGCAGGGTGCAGGGAGCTTTTCAGACCCCCTGAACCAGTGACTTTTGACTTCTGCATCAGAATCACCGGGAAGTCTCCTGAAGCATGGATTGCTGCACCCTCCCTAGAGATTCTGGAGCCGTTTCTCTGGGGTGGAATCTGAGAATGTGCATTTCTTGCAAGTGCCCTGCGGAGGCTATTGTTTCAGGGATCACAGCTCTGAGAATCACCTGTCTGGTCCTGTTGTTTCACAGGTTTGGAAACTGAGGTTCAATGAAGCTAAATGATTGTTCAAGGTCACAAAGCAAATTGAAATTAGCTAGGACTAGGAATTCAGGAGTCTTTTAAGCAAAAGCTTTTAAAGTCCTCATTCAAATGGGAGCTGGTTAAAAATTTCCCTTTCTGCTCTTTATGGGGAAAGGATTTGCTGAGCAAATTTACAGAGGAAATCAGATTGTAGGGGAAATGTTTAATCTGTATTTAATCACTTAAAATAGAGTTCTATTATTTTTGAGTTTAAACTAAAGCACGAACTAAGAGGAACCTATTTCCGAGTAAAGGGACTGACCTTTTAGTGTTGCCACTGTGATGATGTTCTTTCTAATGGCCGTTGCACGTAGGCAGAATGCCAGGGAAAGTTGTTCCACTGATGGATGCCTTTCAAATATTCATCCCCAACATTCTCCCTTCTCTGTCTCCATCCCAAACCAGCATTTCCTCCTTGTAATAGCTTGGACATGAGGCATTGGTTAAAACAGCCAAATGGAAAATGGACTGATTTAACCAATGGATTTAACCAATAGACTGATTTGAACTTCTCTTAAAGAGGTTTAGTCTAATAAATTTTTTCCAACACTGTGGTTCACCTAGCACTTGTGGTAAGTGGCAGGACTTGAGAAGCATGTGTGTGTGTGTACTTATGTTAATAATCATAGTTACAGTTATGGATTTATTTATAATGATACCTTCTATGTGGGACAACAGATGCTGTGTTTCCAAAAGTTATGGTAGTAACAGAAAGTTTGATTTTATTTAAAAGATTTTATTTGTTTATTTGACAGAGAGAGAGCACAAGTAGGCAGAGCAGCAGTCAGAGGGAGAGGGAGAAGCAGGGAGCCCCATGCGAGACGCCATCCCAGGACTCTGGGATCATGACCTGAGCTGAAGGCAGCTGCTTATCTGACCGAGCCATCCAGGCACCTCTGAAGTTTCATTTTAAATGCACTGTAAAAAAAAATGAGTCCATTTTAAAAAAATTATTCATTTGTGTATTTAGAGAGTGAGTGAGCAGAGGGAGGGGCAGTGGGAGAAGGAGAGACAATGTCAAGCAGACTCTGCACTGAGCCCAGAGCCGATGGCAGGGCTCAATCTCATGACCCCAAGACCATGATCTAAGCCAAAATGGATGCTTAGCTAACCACCCAGGTGCCCCATCCAGTTTTACAATAGGATATATAGTATATAAACATAGCCGAAGTCATCCAGATAACCTGAATGAGGGAATACTGGTAAATACCACACCAGTGACTGAAATAATTCTGTTTTATAACTGGAATCAGTACACATTCGTGCTTAGAGATGTTCAAGTGGAAGCTGAGTCACCGTGTGTGGAGATGATGGGAGTGTCCCCATAGATTCGATGATTTCTTTGTCTCCACCAGTCCTATAAATCTTGGTTTTCCTCTCCAGTAATCTGCCAAATCTTGTCAGCCTCCATGATTTGGGATAAACTATTCTGTTTTGGAGGTGAGGGGTCTATATTCTGTGGGTAAACATCTACCCTTGACTGAATTGACTTTGCCATTAGGAGGGTTTTGATAGGAAGGCAGACAGGCAAACCAGTGGCACTGTTATGTGCTGACTAGTGTGCCCTCACACTCATTTGTGGAAGCCCTAAGCCCCACTACTCAGATGGGAATGATCTGGAGATGGGAGCGTTAAACAGGTGCAATGAGTTCAAATGGGCAGACCCTAATCTAATAGAACTGCTGTCCTTATAAGAAGAGGCGATTGGGACACAGATAACCTAAAGACGGAGGGGCAACCACGTGAGGACACAGAGAGAAGATGGCTACCTGCAAACTAAGAAAGAGAAGCCTCAGAAGAAAGCAAACTTGCTAACATCCTGACTAGGACTTCCAGTCTTCAGAGGTCAGAAAAAAATAAACTGCTGCCGTTTAAACCAATGAGTCTGTGGTATTTTGTTAACGGCAGCCGTGCAAAACTAAGAGTGGGCATTGAGATATGAATGCCAGCAAGACAAATGGGTGGAGAAGGTCTTCAGAGAGGAAGAGTGTCTGAGGGATTCTCTCAAGACTGAAGATGAGTTTATTAGGCACACAATAGGAAAAGCATTCTCCAAAGAAAATATGTACAAAAAGCAGTTGTTTATCAATCAGCTGTTACTCTATACCAGTGCACAATTAGGTGTAGAAGGATGTTCATTAAAACATTGCTTATAGGGGCGCCTGGGTGGCTTAGTTATTAAGTGTCTGCCTTCAGCTCGGGTCATGATCCCGGGTTCCTGGGATCGAGCCCCACATGGGGCTCCCTGCTCCGCGGGAAAGCCTGCTTCTCCCTCTCCCATTCCCCCTGCTTGTGTTCCCTCTCTCGCTGTGTCCCTCTCTGTCAAATAAATAAATAAAATCTTAAAAAAAAAAGGAAGTTCTGCAGGATTATTATGTTTAAAAAAATTGCTTATAAAGTACATTTTGGAAAGAAACAAAAGTCCATCCATGGAGAAAGATGAAAGAGAATTAATGATTCTATAGAAAATTACATGGAAAAAATTCAGGATTCATTTCCTGTCATACTCAAATAAATAGAATCCTATACTTTATAAAGTGCTAGGATTCTTCCAGGGAATTTGGTTATTTAAAGTCAGACAAAGGGGCACCTGGGTGGTTCAGTGGGTTAAAGCCTCTGCCTTCAGCTCAGGTCATGATCTCAGGGTCCTGGGATCGAGCCCTGCATCGAGATCCCTGCTCAGCAGGGAAACTGCTTCCTCCTCTCTCTCTGCCTGCCTCTCAGCCTACTTGTGATCTCTCTCTCTCTGTGTCACATAAATAAATAAAATCTTTAAAAAAAATAAAATAAAATAAAATAAAGTCAGACAAAAAATAAACATACACAAATAATATGTACTAAGCATTTATAAATGCAAAAACCACTCTGATGATTGGAATGACATTTTGGGGGTGAAATAAGGGGATACTGGCAATTAGAAGGTGGTGTGAGGAAGAACAACTATACTGTGTCTACTTGGCTGAATTCAGCCCAGTGAAGGCATAGTCTATTTCTCTGTTTCTATTGAATCTCCTGTGCTTAGCATAGTCCTTAGAACCTGACAGCTTTCTAACTAAGTAGTTTTGAATGAATGAATGAGTGTCAAAAATCTGAATTATAAGATAAGGCCTATGCTTCTGTTCTGGTTTGGGTATAATTTTGTTATAAGCTGGTAAGTAGGTTAATGGATATTAGATTGTCATCTGCATGATAAAGATATTTGAGTGGAAACATAGCAGTCAAGACAGTATAATCTTAAAGCAATAAATGTATAATGGTTAAAAGTGCAGGTAAAACTAAGTTCTAAGTCTTTCTCCTCTAGGACCTACTCAGTGTCTCTAAGATCCCATTCCCTCATGTGCGAAATGAAGACAATCTGGGGGGTGTGTGTTTGTGTGTGTGTGTGTGTGTGTGTGTGTGTGTGTTTAAGTATATATTTTTTGACTATAAAAGTAAACACCCTTACTCTTAATGGTTTAAAAAATATAGGGATATATGTAAGGTAAAAATTAAAACAACCCTTTCCCTCCCCATCAAATGATAAGCACTCATAAAATGTTTGATATATTTCCTTTCAAATTTTTTTTCATATGCATTTGTATATACTGCAATTTTGGCACCATTTTGCATTTTCAAATTGGTGCAATGTTTTGTTACCTCATATTATATAGAGAATGTTTCTTTATGCCATTAAATATTCCTTGTAAATACCATTTAAATGGCTCTATAACATTCCAGACTATGTATTTATCATAATTTATTTAATCATTCTCCTAATTTTGGACATTGGGCTTGCTTCCAATTGCCAGCATCAAGGGTGATATTGCAATAAACCTCTTAGCACACAGAGTCATGGAAAGGAACTTGTAAGTCATTAGTATCCATCTTAAGCTTCTTGATATATATTGTTGAAATATTTTTAATAAGTGTTGTGCTGTTTATACTCCCATTGTATTTGTTAGCTTTTGCTAGGTTCTGCTGCAGTAAAAACCACATTAACGTTTCAGTGGGTTCAACAACCAAGGCTGATTTCTTGCTCACGGTATCCACCGACTAGATCAGTTTGGGCTCTTGTCTACGTGTCTCCTTCATTCTGAAATTCAGATGAAGCAGCAGTTTTATATGGGACATGCTGTTCTTACACAGAGGGGGAAAGAGCAATGATACAATCACGTGATGTCTTCTAAGGCGGCTGCTTGGATCCAGTGCATGTCACTTCCGCTCGCATGCCATTGGCTGAAGCAAGTCACATATTCAAGCCCAGGATAATTAGCTGAGACAGTTCCTCCTCCCTCAGAAGGCACAGCTCAGAACCCACAGCGATACAGCTGCTAGAGGGGGGCAGCGGATATTTAGAAATGGTACATCATACAAACACTGCGATAATTCTGGTTCTCCCTCAGCTTTACAGAGTATGGCAATTTTTAAACATTTGCACATTTGATAGAGGAAGATGGTAACCTATCTTATTTAATTTAATGCATTTGTTTCCTTATGAGCCTCAGAATATTTTCATGGTTGGTGCCATTTAGGATTGGCTTATTCAAGATAATGTTTAAATTTGTATAGAGTTTTCTATTATATTCTTTTAGAGTGAAGTTTTTTGTCCCTTTGTTTTTTATTAAGAATATCAAGACCTTACCCATCAAGGTTAGTGTGTTTTTTTCTGATTTCCTTTTAAACGTGTTTATATTATTTTTTGATAAATGGCATATTAAAAATCGAATGGAGTCAGATTTATCATTTTTCTTTGTAATTTCTTCCATGGCTTTCTGCTTAGAAAGTGCTTTCCTTTCCTAAAACTAGACACATGTACACCTGTCCTTTCTTTTATAGTGTTTTCCTTTAACTATTTAGCCCATGTAAGGTTATTTTGCATTTAGAGGGAGGGGTTAAGGATCACAGTTGACCTCTTTTTTTTTTTTAATATATATATATTTTTTTTGACAGAGAGAAATCACAAGTAGGCAGAGAGGCAGGCAGAGAGAGAGAGAGAGAGGAGGAAGCAGGCTCCCTGCTGAGCAGGGAGCTCAATGCAGGGCTCGATCCCAGGACCCTGAAATCATGACCTGAGCTGAAGGCAGAGGCTTTAACCCACTGAGCCACCCAGGCGCCCCACAGTTGACCTCTTAACATAAACCAGAATATAAGTTATATACCACTCTGTATCTGTCATTTTCTTGTTTACCTTCTTAACTGGAAACAAAAGCACAAAGCAGAAAGCATTTGGACTGGGGGAGTCTAGTTAACTTGAAGTAGCTTTGGGATTCTATTGTTACATGACTTAAAGCACAATTCAAATCACTGTTCTGGTTCTCTACTGCTTCATCTGTAAAATGAAAACATTGGCTCTCAAGGAACCCATCTATCCCCAGATCTGTTTGGTTCATCTCTGGATCTGGTGTATTCCTACCATATACCCTATCACTGCCCAATTCTGTGGCAGATGTGGCTAATGCAATGTGCCACTTTTTTTGTTCCTTTCTCAGTTAAAGTGGCCAAAGAATTCTTCTTCTCATTGTAACCCAGGAAATTGCTGAATCAGCATACCACTTGAAACTTACTTGCCAGGAATGTTCCAAGAAGTCAGAATTGTGAATTCCTAATCAAAATATCTTTTCTTAGGTAATTCTGCTTATTCTATTCAGAAATTAACTTTTTAATCATGCAGCCTAAGGTCTATTTTGATTCTACTAATAACCAGTGTTCTAATACAACTGCTCTTGATCCCATACTATTTTTTATGTATATTTTAAAGATATGCCTAGATCATTGTGAGTCCATGAGATGCATAGATTACACATATTTTCAGCATTTGCAGCTAAGTTACCAATGAATTTTACCATGACAAGTAACAGAAGTATTCTCACTTATATAACATTAAATAGTTTGGGGTCAAATTAGAGTAACAAAAAAAAAAGAGAGAAGAAAAGAAAAGAAAAAAAGAACAGACCCTTAAATGCAGAGAACAAACTGGTGGTTGCCAGAGGAGAGGGTGATGGGACAATTGACAAAAAAGGGAGTGGAAAGTACAGGCTTCCAGTTATGGAGTGAGTAAGTTGTGGGGTTGAAAGGTATAGCATGGGGAATGTAGTCTGTGATATTGTAATAATGTCATATGGTGAGAGATGGTAGCTACACTTGTGGAAAGCATGGTATAATGTATAGACCTGTGGAATCACTATGTTGTACACTTGAAAGTAGTGTAACGTGGTGTGTCAACTGCACTTCAATAAGCAAATATGTAAATAAGTAAATACTGTCAAAGTTAAGAGCCCTAGTCTGACAGAGTCGGAAAGAACCTTATATCATCTATTCCAATTCATTCTATTGACCAAATAGCCTAACATACTGCAGAAATATCAACCAGCTCCCACAGCTTTCATAATATAAAACAGCAACTTAAAAGGCAATTGGGTTCTTGAATCCAGTCCAAGGTCTAAACGTTAATGGATGGGACTTTCAAAATCTCCTATGGTAAAAGGCTTCACTGGCAATGGGAGAGAACTTTTCGTCTACCTCTTTAGTATCTGAGGTCAGAAGTCATAGCTGCCAGAATTTTAAGCAATATTCTGTACCAAGGAATACAACAATTAGCCTGTTTCTTCTATATTTACAGACTTTATTTTGGTGACAAAGAACTCCACAGTGGTCTCCCATTCTTCCAGTAACAGATATGTACAAGTTATTTGATTTCGGAGAAAAAAAAATAACTACAAGCCCATTGGTGCTAGATATGGTTGTCCAATTAAGTTCATATCCCTTTGTGATTATGGGCAGACTTGGTATGTCCTGAAAGTACGTAGAACAAATGCGGAAAGGTCCTCATAGGGAAAATATTTGAAGTTTAAATGCTTATTTATGATATGTATACTGGTAATATTTCCTCTGTGTTTTATTTTTCCCATCCTCTGACACAAAATATATATAATATTGGTGTTGGGTTGAAATGAGATACAGGAGTTATTGTAAAGTCAGTGTTTACACTTTTTTGTTATTTCTCTTCCCTTTTGAGTTGATTTAGCTGTAGACCTTACATTATTCCGGTGACTATGGACTGTGGTCTATGAGCTGTGTTAAAAAACATCCTGTTACCACTGGACTCTATCATATTAACAATTATCTTAGAACTCAGTATATTCCCTGTTACTCTGTATGAGTGGCAGACTAGAACAAGCCATTCCAACACTTTGAGTTGATGGCATAAAAAAACAGAACCACTAGCCAAAGATCTTGTAGGTTGGTAGTAACAGTAGAAAACATCTAGATCTCTAGACTTTTAAGCATAGTGCCTCCTTATATATTAAATCCTTTCTCCTATAAAGTTAATCATGAATTCTTCCATTCATACCAGGAATTCCCCTTTAGTGAGCCAAGAGAAGAAATGAAACATTTACTTTTTGTTTTAAATGGCTAGTAGCAAAAGCATATTGATATGGTCAAGATGAGGCATTAAAATCAAAATTATATAAGAAAAGGCAGCATAAATTAGAAACATTTGCCTCAACTGTGGTTTAAAAGAGTTATCATTATGCCAGCCTCATATAACATTATAGTGGTGGGTTTATAGATGGATTGGACAATATATCAAAAACAGCTTTAAGGACCAAGGAGTTAGATAGAGCAAAAGGCCACCAAGGAATAAATGTATGGTTGCCAACAGGGGCTGTTCTCAGGAAGTATTTTGTTTTCCCTTGTTTTCCCTGATATATGGTAAGGTAAGACATGCACAATTATAGAGTGCTTAACCTGTAAAGTCCATGGTTATGCTCTGTTCCAATCTTTTCATTCATGTACAAGTTCAGAATTGTATCATCTACCCAACATCATAGAGTTAGCTAAAGGAATAGCAGGTAAACCCATTATCTATTATTGTATAACAAATTATCCCCAGACATTGGCTTAAAACAACAACAAATCTTTAATATCTATCACAGTTTCTACCTCACAGTATCTACAGTTTCTGCTGTGGAATTGCTCATGAAGTCACCGTCATGGTGGTGACTGGAACAATTATTAGTGGAAGTCTTGACTGGGGCTGAAGAATTTGTTTCCAAATTCTCACTCATATGGTTACTGAATTGATAGTGACCATTAATAGAAGGTCTCAGTGTCATACCACATAGCTCTTTGTAGGGCACTTGAACATCCCCTCAGTATGGCAACTGCCTTCCCACAGACTGAATGATCCATAGGAGATCAAGGCAAAATCCCCACTGTCTTTTAAAATCTCATCTCTGGGCGCCTGGGTGGCTCAGTGGGTTAAAGCCTCCGCTTTTGGCTCGGGTCATGATCTCAAGGTCCTGGGATCGAGTCCTGCATTGGGCTCTCTGCTCAGCAGGGAGCCTGCTTCCTCCTCTCTCTCTGCCTCTCTGCCTACTTGTGATCTCTCTCCCTCTGTGAAATTTAAAAAAAAAATCTTAAAATCTCATCTCTGATGTCATACACCACAATCTCAGCAAAATCCTACTGGTTACAAAGTCAACCCTATTTGAGGTAGGAGGAGATTACACATGTGCAAGAATATCAGGGGGAAAGGATCACTGGAGGTTGGGGAACTTAGAAGAGCACCCAGTATTGGGTAAGAGTAACTATTTAGTAGTAATTAATAGTAAGAGTAATTAATATTCTATATTAATATAGCATGCCATAATTCTAAAGATTTGTTTTAATTTTTTCTGTTCCTATAGTTTAATTTTGTAGGTTAAAGAAAAGAGATTAAAAAAGATATTAAGAAAGTAAGAATTTAGATTCCTTGACTGTGGTCTTGATAACCAACCTGTTGTAAACCTATCTTTTTCTTTAAGAAAAAAAAAAAGTGAGATAGATAGTTTTATTTACATTTCGACATGAATAGAGGATGGGTGAGTAAAATATACAAGTAGCTATAATGCACACTACAAAATAACAAGAATGGTCACAAGAAAAGTTCAGAAATAATTCTATGGGAGTTTCAGGGTTTTAAAAACTCTGGACTGAGGAGAGACTTTGTATAGGAAGATCATTATGACAAATTACTTACAAATAACTAGATTTTTAAAAGAGTAGAAAACTGGGAACAGAATGAGTTAAAAATGTGGTGTTGAGAAATCATAGAGTGTTCTTGTGACAGAGAGAAAACCTTGCTTTATTTGTCTGGAACATTGGTTGGAGACAAGGAGTATGAATTTATTCTTCAGGTAATGTGGAAACATTGCAAGTGAAGAATGTCCTGATTCAGGAAGAATTCATCAGGCAAACTAAAGTCAAACTGAAGGAGCAAGAAAATGGACACAGGGAGACAGTTAGGAGGCAATTGTACAAGGTACTTGACATTCAATGAGAATCTAAACAAGGATGTGTGAGAGAATCAAAATAGCTTATTTTAAAGATAGAATTTACAGCATGGGGCACTGGAATGAGTGTGGGTGCTGAGGAAAAAGCATTAACCAAGTGCTTTTTCTCCTGGAGCGAAATGGGTTGAATTTAGTTCACACGGTCTGTTTTCTTTATTCATTCATTCAAAACCGTTTTGTTGGTAACTACATTGTTCTGGTTGCTGTGAAAATTCTGTGGAAGGTGAAGATGAGCAAGACCCAATTTATGCCCTATTTCCTTGTTCTGTTAGGATAAAGTATGCTCAGAAAAGTTGTTCATCCTTGTCTCCTTGTCTTTGGTGCCTCTCCTCCTATTTGCTCTTTTGAGTTACTGCAGTGTGGTCTTTGCCTCCTTCATTTGACTAAGCCGTTTTTGTCAACTCACCAGTGACCTCTATGTGGCTAAAGCCAATGGTCAGTTCTCAGCCTGCTTGTTCTTTTATAGGTGTTCAGTCAGTTTATCTCTTGTGACCCTTCTTATCACTTGTCACATGTCCCTATGCTGATTTTCCTCCTTATTCGCTGCCTACGACTCCATCATGTCTTTTGCTTGTTTTTCTTCCTCTTCAGTACTTCTTTAGCCTTGACATTCTCTTCTTTCCCACTACCAATTTCTTGGGGCGCTTATGGAGTCACCCTGATTAAAATACTATGTTGGTGCTGAAGATGTTAAAAAATATATATTTTTTATTTTGGACTTCTCTCCTGACCTCTGAACCACGTATCTATTCATCTGCCTATCAATATGCCCATAGAGATGTAGAATTTACATTTCAAACCAACCAGCTTCCAAAACTGAACTCATCTCTCCTCCAAAGTCTGTTATTCTCACATGCTTTCCCATGTAAGTTGGTGGTGTGTTTTTCCTTGGATTCATCTTTGGCTCCTATCTTTTGTTCCATCACCACATTCAATAAATACATCACTGATGCTGTTGGCTCTACCCACATGATGTGTCCAAACCCCCTTCTTCCATCCTGGTCTGCATCACCACCATCTCTCACTTGGATTGCTGCCCTCACTTACTATACTTGCCACTCCCAACCCATCTAAGTCTTGCCACAATACAAGAATAATTATTTTAAAATGTAAGTCATAATGGGTCACTTCATTGTTCAAACTGCTACATTAATTCCACACTTCACTCAATGAAAAAGGCAAAGTCATCATCTTCTAATCACGTGTAAGGCCCTATTCATTCTTTCTACCATCATCACCACATTAGTGCTCAAGATAATATTTTATCACTTCTTACTACTTTTATCCTTGCTCATTTTTTTTTCTTCTAGGCTGGCTGGCCTTTTAGTAGTTCGGCAACACAGCAGGTCCAGTCATAACTTAGGGTGTCTGTAGCTTGTGCGCTTTGCCTGAAACGCTCATGCTGCTGGGATTAGTACTTCTCTCCCTTCTCAAGGATACTTACCCTGTTTCCCTTCATTAAAATTGCAGACTTTCACCTCTATAGAAACACTCGTTAGTGCCTTTACCTCCCTTTCTTTTTGACTTCCTAGGTTATATTACCTGTGCCATAATACACATATTTTTATTCATTATGTTTATCACTTGTCTCTCCCCATTAGGATGTTCTCCTCATGAGAGCAGGGGTCTCTGTCTTTTTGTTCCTATGGGAATATCTGGCGCAGGGTAGACAATAAATAGTAATTCATAACCCAGTTTTGAAAAAGTAAGTGACTTCACAACCCAGTGGGGGAACAGATCCATAAATAGAGCATGTATAGCTATGACCAAATACTGCTGTAACGAGGACGAAAGAGATGACTACTTTTTTGGGTGAGAAATCTCCTTCAGAAAAAGGCTCATCTGAGTGAGTTATGCAAGTATCGATTTTGAGACTGGGGTGGTTCAATTTTAATAAGGATGGCAAATCTCTATTCTTTAGATCCTATAATGGAATTTCTGGTGAACAGAGGAATGTAGAAGATTCCTCCTATCGCATCAGAGTACACAATTTGAGGCCCAAATAATTGTGCTCGAATTAAACCTTAACTAAACATCCTGTGCATATAGATATTTCCCATATCCACCTGTCAAAATCATACTGATTCATCAAGGCTCGGATCAAATGTAATATCCTCCAAGAAGACCTACATGCTTCTCACTAATCAGAAATAAGCACCCCCTCTTAAAGTCATTGGCTGGCATCCAATTCTCCCTTCTAAATTATAAACTCATTGTGAGTATAGACATTTAGACCTACCTTTGTGTTCCCTACAGTTCATAGAAAAGGGACCTGCACACACTTGTACAAAGTTACACTACAGCATTCCTTAAACATAATTAAACCTTTAAAACATAATATATTAGAATATCTCAATCCAGTTTCATTGATACATCTAATTTTGTTGTATTGCCATAGGACATACAGAAATTGAACCTATGAATTTCATTTTATGGGATCTTTCAACCAAAGAGAAGAAAGAAAAAAAAAATCATTCAATACCTCTTGTATTTCAGGAAGTGTGCTGGGTTTTTTATATGTTTTTACCTCCTATAATATTCAAAATAGCACCATTGAGCTGGTATAATTATCCTTTTCATTTTTGCAAATGAGAAAACTGAGTCTCATAAATGTTAAATGACATCTTGAAGGTCACACATCCTGTAAGTGACAGAGCTAGAATTCTAACCCAGTTGTGTTATTCCACTAAATCACAATCATGCAACAAAGGAACAAAGGAAAAGCAATGGTGAATTCAAAATGTTGAGAAAACATTGGGCTCCAATAAAGTGGATATGATGAATGTCATGTTGGGGCATAGTTTGTGGAACTAATTCCACAGTGCCATAAACAATTGGTTCTTGGAAGAGTTCACTCTAAAGCTTACAAGACAAGGAGATATTCTTGACTGTCTTGGGTAAAACACTGATGTCGTCAGCAGTATTAAAAAAGGTTGCAATGCTAAGGCACGGTGATGGTAATATAATTAAGTTTGACATCTTCACTGGAGATCATATCAGGTGCTGCTGGCTTGGTGAACTTTAAGAAAAAAAAAAAAGAATGAGTTAGAAACTGCCTGAAGGAAAAGTTACAAAATTAAAATCCATAGAATCCAAAGGAAATTGCTTTAAGAATAAATTATGAGAATCCCCAAAGGTTTATCAGCTACAGAACAACCAAAAAATAGAGGCCAAGAGGGTGATAATAGAACTAGACTGACTGGATGCAAGAAAAGAAATTGATTCGGGTCAAAGAATTCTGTTTTAAACAATATGAGACTAGCCTGTGTAATTCCAGCTGTGAGCGAGCTACCTAAGGGACAGTAAAATAAGAAAAGAGAAATAGTAAAGAAAATTTAAAAAAATACTGTTTTGTAGGTATCTAAAATAAAGCCTATACCTTATTGAATACTTTATACAGCTCTCCATATCCTACAGTTACATAACATGGGAAGTAGAAGGCACCATGCAGACACTATGACAGAACACCAGCACTTTACCAAAACTCTTGCTGAGCATATGTTTCCTAGCATTTCTTGCATTATTTGTGTCCATGTCACTGAGTACTAGCCAGTGGAACATGAGTGGAATTGATGTGTGCTACTCCAGGCTGAGCCCATAAAAGCCTGTTAGGGGTGAATCTCCATGCTCCTTTCCATTCCCTTTCATGTGCATAAGCAAGACATCTTTGGAAGGCATCACAGGCAATGATGGAAGCACAACATGGAAGGATACGGCGCCACTGAGCTTCCCAGCAATTAGGAATATCAAGTTTTGAGTTTATTTGTATAAGAAGTAAGTTTTTATAATGTTTTATCCATCATATATGTTGGGTCTGTGTGTTACAGCGGTAAGCCTTACCTCAAATTGTATAAAGATGATCTAATCCAATCGCATCAATAGGAAAAGTAGAAGCAAAGACTCAGAGACGTTGGGAGTAGGGTTAAGAACAGGAACAGGGCTTCTAAATACCCTTGTGTGTGAGGCTAAGAGGCCACAGCTGTGGGGAAAGTTGGAGCACAGAAGCAGAAAACCATGGAGTGTCTGAAATGAGTTAATTAGTAGATATGTTATTTACTCAAGGAAAATACCCTAAACCTTAGTATGGAATTTTGGGGTGTTGAATGTTACGGTTTCAGTCTGACTTCCAGTTGCAAGGCATCAGTGGAAGTCACAATTTAATGCAAAAATTGTAGCAACAATAGTGCATCCATAAAACTATTCAATAGTTTTGAAGGTCTCTAACCAAATTCCAGTCTGTAGTCATAGGCACAGTTCATGAATATTGTCTTTAGAAATGTAATAAAAGAAAGGCAATTATCATATGATCTCTCTGATATGAGGAACTTGAGGGGCAGGGTGGGGGGTCGTGGGGGTTAAGGAGGGAAAAATAATGAAACAAGATGGGATGGGGAAGGAGACAAACCATAAGAGACTCCTCATCTCACAAAACAAACTGAGGGTTACTGGGGGGTGGGAGGGTAGGGAGAGGGTGGATGGGTTATGGACATTGGGGAGGGTTTGTGCTTTGGTGAATGCTGTGAAAGATGTAAGCCCGATAATTCACAGACCTGTACCCCTTGGGCAAAGAATAAAAATTAAAAAAAAAAAAAGATGGTCATGAAGGTAAACTTAACCAATGTGTTTTTAAAACTGACAGAGAAAGTAGAACTTAAAGATTCAAATAAGTATCAGAAGAGAATAAAATGAGCATAAGGCTAGGATTTAAGTGGCATAGATCTTCAGACTCCTTGATTAATTTACTTAACATTGAAAAAGTCATTTAAATCTGTGTTTCAATTCTTTTATTTGTGAAATGGGAACAATGAATGTTGGTTTCTAGTTTGTACTGAAGGTAAAATAAATGGGCTATAACAAAATTCTGTAAATAGTAAAATATACCAGGGAACCTACCTAAGCTCTATTATTAATGAATAGATATTCCTGGTGAATAGATTTCACCAGGAAAATTAAAAAAAAAATCTTTACTCTTAAAAACACCAACTTTGGGAAAGACCTTGCTAGGGAAGGACTTAGAGCCTTTGAACTGACTTTTGATGTGGAAAGTTCAAGACCCAATGAAAAGAGAAAAGAGATCAGACAGATGTTCCAGTCCTACATTTCCTAATAAATGTGAAAAATACTCAGATATTTTGTAGGCAGTGTCCCTCCTCTGACCAGAAGTAGGAGTTTTTGTTTGCTTGTATGTTTCTTTTTGGTTTTGTTTTGTAATCTATCTGATCTTTCATTAGATCTTTTTTTTTTTTTTGGTTGATATTTAGGTGATAATTAAGGGAGCTAAATCTCTGCAGACTTTCCAAAAGGGGGAGACATCCTCTTTTTCCTTTTACTACCCTCTCCCAGAAAGAATTTCAGCTAAAGATGACATCAAATCATGGATGTCTTAGCTCATTTGGATACCTAGAGACATGTTTAAAAAGCAAATTGTAACATCTCCAAGAAAAAACTCTTAAGTACAAGATTCAGCAAATTTTACATTCTTTTTCTTCCCTCAGTGTGGTCTCTTTTCTTGGACAAAGTTTATATACAGCGAAACCCAGGCAAGAACGTAGATAACAGACACTATCTGCTAATGCCACCTGCTTCTAGTGGGAAAGCCAGTGATGGGATATGGTGATATCCTAGTTTGCCTTGTCTATTTAGGGGGTTCACCAGAATCTCATAAAGAGAAGCACAGCAGTGGGACTCACTATCATCTCTAATTTCCATCTTTCCATTAATAAATAGGAGTCAGGGAATTAGAGGACCTATCGGTATTATTTATCCTGGGAGGTGATGTTACTTATCCAGGAGATGATCGAATCCAGTTAGTATGAAAGCAGTTAGTTCTGATAAAACCTAGGAAATGTTTATCAGATCCAAGGGACTCAGAAAGGCAATAGCAGATAAGATTCCGGATAGACGAGAAGGTGTGCTGGCTGGTTAAAATTATGGTTATAATGAATCTTTACCTGAGGATGGCTGCTGAATTAGTTGAAAGCTTTTTATGAAAGCAATGGACAAATCATGGCAAGAAGTACAGTAAAGGCTTCAGAGATCTGTGTGCCCTGACAGTTGGCAAAGAAAATATTATAAAAAGAGAGAACTGTATTTAGTGGCTATATAAGTCACTCTCATAGATTATGTTTTCAGGTTAATAACACTGAAGAGGGGAGATAGAAATAGTTTTCGGAAAATGATGTGATAATTTCAGGATACCAAGGACATTTTGGGTTTTAAGAATTTTGTGGCAAATCACAAAAAATGAAAAGAATGATGGACAAGTTGATAAGCTAAAATATGTCTACACAGTTGTCATTAGAGGCAAGGGCATGGAAGACATGTCAAAGAAGAAATAGAAGGGAAACATAGCTACATTTTTCTGTAAGAAGAGAAAATATAAGAGCAGCAAACACCCATAGTCAAATGTTTTAGGACTTCATTTGAGAAAAAGAAGACTTGGCTGGAAGATGCTTGAATCTGTGTTATGTGTTGGGTAATGTGTTATAGTCTTTCATTGAATTATCACTTTCCATCCTCAAAATATCCATTGACAAAGATGTTATTTTTCTCTGTTTTGTAGATGAAGATAGAAAATTCAAAGATAGAAGTAAACAACTAGTGTGAAACTGTGGGCCAGTTTTTCCCTTTATATGCCTGGAGACAACTAAGGCCCTTTACAATAATTAGCAGATTTTTATCTTTCTTTAAAAAATATAAAATTTCCAAACCATAGCTATTAAGTCACAATACGATCAGTGTGTACCATTCTCAAGAAGATATATTTCCCATGTTTGGAATAAATAGAACAAGTAGTGCTTGAAAGATTCCCAAAGGTATTTCTATTTAAAAACTGTACCAGCTTTCTTTTTAAAAACTTAAATGGTTTACTATTTCTTAATATTTCATAGTCTTTCATACTCTTAAAAGTTTTCCACACATCATTGTACATGTATATTTTTTCTAAGAGTTTCCGGTTTCCATCAGATACTCATATCTTGAATCAGATAAAAGATACTTGTACATTTCAAAAAACACCAGGCAAATAAAAGCATATTCTCTCTTTTCCCCTCTCCCCCCTCTCCCAAGCTGATGGAAGCACTTGGCAAATGGTCAATAAATTCCAATAAATTATTACTGCTTTACTAGAGAGAATTCAACCTTGAGCGTCTCCTAAAGAAATATACATATGACCTTTGTTACAAATAAATGTCATCAATTTCACAAATGTATTAACCATCTTAAAAATGCTAAAACAGGGGCACCTGGGTGGCTCAGTGGGTTAAAGCCTCTGCCTTCGGCTCAGATCATGATCTCAGGGTCCTGGGATCGAGCCCCGCATTGGGCTCCCTGCTCAGCAGGGAGCCTGCTTCCTCCTCTCTCTCTCTGTCTGCCTCTCTGCCTACTTGTGATCTCTCTCTCTATGTCAAATAAATAAATAAAATCTAAAAAAAAAAAAAAGCTAAAACATTTTGACTTCAGAGTGCCATTTCTGGAAATCCATACTAAGGAAAGAAAACTAAACACAGGTAAAGCATTATGGAGCCAATCCAATAAAGGATAAAATATTAATTTATTTGTGACACATTCTTTTGAAGTATCAGATACTCATTAAAATATTTATAATGATTTTTTAATAAAATGAAAAAATTGGGTGTTCATAAATTGAATGCGAAGCCAATAAATTGGGATAAAATTTGTTTATATAACATGACCTCTCTCTTATAAAACATGGCTAAAATAGTTAGATAGAAATTATCAAAATATGACTGACAGGGCCTCCTGGGTGGCTCTGTGGGTTAAGCCTTTGCCTTCGGCTCAGGTCATGATCTCAGGGTCCTGGGATCGAGCCCTGCATCAGGCTCTCTGCTCAGCAGGGAGCCTGCTTCCCCCTCTCTCTCTGCCTGCCTCTCTGCCTACTTGTGATCTCTCTCTCTCAAATAAATAAATAAATAAATAATCTTTTTAAAAAAACTTAAAAAAGTATGACCAACAGCCGTAATTTTGAATCATGCACTAAATGTTGGAGATGTTCTCTTTTCTTCATAATTTTGTGTGCTTTTCCAAACATTTACCTGTCGTCTTTATTTTAATTGTTAATTATTTTTAAATTAATTAACCAATTTTTTAAATATTAAGGCATGCAAAAGTATAAAGTATAATGAGAATAGTCTACGCTGCAACTCAAGACTCTTTCCATCTATTCTTAGTGACTTCCTCCCCTTTCTCTAGAGGGAGACATCAAATCACTCTTACTTGTTTTTTGTTTTTTGTTTTTCTTTTATCTTCAGCTAGCCAACACAGAAATGTGTTGTTCCTGAGATATTCTGTGAAAATGCCTAACTTATGCAACCATTCCCCCATTGATAGATAGGCAGACCACTTTGATCCACTGGTGTTATACACTACAACAAAGAATATTTTAAAATTCAGATATTTTGAATTTAGGGGCATATGTTTGAGCATTGATTATTTTATATCAATATTTCCTGGTGTGACTTTTTAATGGGTGGTTTAAATTCCCTGATTTTTGTAAATGAACTTTCTTTATCTTTCAGTTACTCCAGAAATGGAGTTAGAGTCTCACAGTCTTCTTTATAGATCATTGTTCTTTCACAGCACCTGGCTACCTCCTGAGTAGACTTACTTTGTATTGCTCCAAAGAGCATAATTAAGATCCAAAGAGCCGAAGTCATAGGGAAGCATATTTCAGGTCACTACAAAGAAGTGCTTTCCAATAATAGCAATAATGACAGTGCAGTAAGGTCTATTTCCATACTTATTTATAATTTCTAATGGCCTCTCTCTTGAGCTACCTTATGAGGCAGTTATGAGTTCTGCAACATTGGGAATAATCCAAGAGAACCTGGAATGACCTGTCAAATATGTTGAGGGAGAAATTGTAAATCCCAAAAGGGATGGCATAGAATATTTTTAAAGATTCGCTTTAAGTCCTGCATCCTCTTTTGACTATATTAGAAACTTTTGGATTAAGAGTGTAGTTAACATCCTAATGAAGTCACTGAGAAGGGTTGGGAAGTCACTAAGCTGTTAGTTTTTCACACTATAAAAAAAGTGAATAGTCATGTCAGAAGGATACTACACAGATTAATTAGCTGATGTCTACACAGTGATAAAGATTATAAAACACCAGGTCTACCTAATAATAAAGGCTGCAGAAAGGGCCAATTGGACTTTTCCCATTTAACTAGCACTTTGTAATAGTAAAATGGGGGGCAAAGGGTGAAATGGCCAAAAAGAATAAAAAAATAAAAGGAGTGCACAGCACACAAATGCAAATGCTTAAAAAAAAAAACACGCGGAACAACAACTTAATTAACCTGTTGAGACCTTTGCCACCCAATGGTCTCAAAGCAGACAGATTAGACAGGATGTTTAAAAGGGATTATGGTTTGTAATGAGAAAAGTATCTGGAGTTAACCAGTATATCCTGGTGTGGGCTTTTAAAATGACCTTCTAATTTTGCACTTTAAAAAATAAACTTTGTTTTTTAGAATGGTTTTAATGAACTGATTATTGATACTTCTTTATTAACTACTTTCCATACTTTGGTCGTATTTCCTTAGTTTTCACCTAATTTCCTTTTTCTGTTTTGGGATCCCAGCCAGGGTAACTACAGAGCATTTAGTCATCCTATCTCCTTAGGCTCCTCTTGACTGCGACCAGTTGATCAAAATTCTCTCCTTTTTGGTGACTGCTATGAACTGAATGATGTCCCTGCCAAAATTCATATGTTGAAGCCCGAACATCCAATGTTATGGTATTTGGAGATGGAGCCTTGGGAAGGTAAATCAGATTTAGATGAAGTCATGAAGGTGGGGTGCTCATGATGGGGGCATGTCCTTAAAAGAAGAGACGCCAGAGAGTTTGTTCTCTCTCATTCTTCACTAAACAATGAGAAAGTGTCCATCTGCAAATCAGGGAAAGAGTCTCACCAGAACCCAACCCTAGCAATGCACTAATCCTGGGCTGCTAGCGTCTAGCGGTTAGAAAATAATGTTCTGCCATTGAAGCCACCCATCTTATGGCATTTTGTTACGACTGCCTTAACTAAGACAATGACCTTGACAGTTGTGAGGAGTACTGATCAGGTATTTTGTAGAATGATTTTCAATTTGAATGCCTCTGATGTTTTTCTCACAATTAGACTGGGGTTATGCATTTTGGGGAGCAAGACCACAGAAGTAAAGGCCATTATTATCATAAAATATCAAAGGCTTCTGTTATCATGATCTGTCACTGTTGATGTTGACAGCTGGCTAAGGTCATGTTTGTCATGTTTCTGCACTGTAGAGTTAGTTTTCCCTCTTCCAAACTATACTCTTTCAAAGAAAGTCACCATGCACAGTCCACTCTTAAAGAGTGTAGATCCATGAGGGTGGACTGTCTATAGAAATCATTTGAAATTCTGCATGAGAAACTTGTCTTCCCCCCCATTAATTATTCAGTCATTTATTTATATCACCACTGAGTAATGAATATTCATTTTACGTTTTGGGTTCTAATCTCATATGATGTTACTTATTTTCTTGCCAAAAGTTTTCTAGCTTTAACCAGAAAATTAAACCCAGTTTTACTATTTCAACTCTATAGATCAGGAAACAGAATTGTCTGTGTTCACTTGGCACATCAAATCAGTGAGATTCCAACACAAACTTTTGAAAACCAAAGGGCTGTGTATTCCAAGTGAGGTTTCTACTTAATGTTTAACTGGTTCTTTGATTTTTGTTTATCCCTCCTCCCCCTTTCGGTTGCCTACAGTTGTAGATGGAGGAAGTTTTAAGAGGGTTATTTAGCAGATTTTGTCTGTAAAACAAAACTGAACTGAAATTTATTAATTCTTTCTCCATTACTGCTATCTCCATCCCAGGTCACACTGTTTCTTTATTGGGAAAGCACACCACTGGTGTTCCAGGCCAGTTTAAGAGGCATAATAGTGAGACACAAATATATATCACAAAGGGTAACCCATCATTCCTCTAACTGATTTGTGCATTTTTGAAAATGAAAGCAGAATTACCAGGAGGCATAAAATAATGCTTCTATGACAATTTTGGACCTCAATTTCATTCCCAATTTGGCCATTTGGTCTCCACAACAAACCACTATCTTTTCTTGTACAGTAATGTTGAAATCTGTGCCCAGTTCACGAGAGCATTGTGCAGCTTATTAAATATAGGTATGTGTTTTGGAACTGTCCTCGGAATGAATGTGATGGATGCAGAACAAGATTAACCTCGGTTGCAGGGCTTTTCTGAGTCTGATCAAATGCATAACACATATTTTTCAAAATGTATGTGGGAATATCTACAATATATGCAAATGCTAATAAACTTCCCCTAGGTTTTATGATCCCTGTTAGGACATGACATATTTTAGTTGGATTGTCAAATGTGTTTGAGAACCACATTTGCTCGTGCATAACATACATAAAAGAGGAAAAGGTATTTTTTTATTGGAGGAAATTCATTTTTTCACACAAATGATTGATACCATGATTGAAGAATCCAAGGATTCAATTTATTTACTTAAAGAAGATACCACAGCAACCTACTAACTCCACTAATAGTAGCAATAATTATGATTGAGATTACAAAACACTATAGAAACCATATAACCTTTTTTTTTTACAGCTAAAAAGCACACATTAGACCCCTAATAATCCCTACAAATTTTGGCCCTCCTATTAAACAGCATTCATTCATTCATTCATCCATCATCCATAACTGCATTTGATAAATTTTTATCAAACACTTATTAAATATGACAGGCCCTTTACCAGTATTTGGAGATACAACAATGAATGGAAACAGTTGAAAAATCCCTTTCTTCACTGAGCATGCATTTACGGTTATTGGTGACTATATTATTGCTTATTTTGTTATATTAGGTATGTTAGGTGGTGGTAATTAGAGAAAAATAATGCAAGGGGTGGGTGGCAATTGTGGGAAGAGGGTTGCATTTTTAAATAGTGTGGTTGGGGAAAGACATACTGAAGAAATGAATTTAGATCAGAGGTCTGAGGGAGGACAAAGATGGTGCCATGCACATCCCTAGAGTCAGAGCATTTCTGGCCAAGGACAAGCAAGCACACCAAATCTGAGGCAGTGGAGCATGCTTAGTAGAATTTAATCATGTGACCAGAGTCAGTCCAGCAAGAAAGAAAGTAAAAAGATAAGGTGAGAGATAAGAGGGGCCAAATCTTATAGGATGTTCTAGGCCATTATAAATTAATTAATAAAATAATTAATAAGGGAAAATGGCAAGATTTCATTCTTTTTGATGGCTGAGTAATATTCCATTGTATGTATAAATACCACATGTTCTTTACCCATTCATCTGTTGATGGACATCTGAGCTCTTTCTTTATTTTGGCTATCATGGACATTGCTGTTATAAACATTGGGGTACATGTGCCCCTTTAAATAATTATGTTTATATCCTTTGGATAAATACCTAGAATGACATGGATGGAACTAGAAGATATTGAGCTAATTGAAGTAAGTCAGAGATAGACAAGAAAGACAAACACCATATGATTTCACTCATCTGTGGAATTTAAGAAACTAAACAGATGAACATAGGGGAAGAGAAGGAAAAATAAAATAAGATGAAAACAGAGAGAGAGGTAAACCATAAGAGACTCTTAACTATAGGAAACAAACTGAGGGTGGCCGAGGATTGCTGGGGGTAGGCATGGGGTCACTGGGTGATGGGCATTAGGAGGGCACTTTATGTAATGAGCACTGGATGTTATATGCAACTGATGAATCACTAAATTCTACCCCTGAAATCAATAATAATAATTTAAAAAAAAGTAAAGGGGAAATCAGGAGATGCAAGCCTTCTACAGGCCAGGAGAGGAAGGAGTTTCAAGGAGAATTTTAGTGGTATTCTGTGCTGTCACATTACAAGAGTCATTGTTCACCACCTGGGATATTCAAAAAACTACCATCTGTGTGAGTGGCCACCATGTTTGTCTTACTTCCTATTGTCTGCTGACTAGCCCAGTGCCTAAAACAGAGAAACAGTCAATAAATACTTATTTTTAAGCAGATGAATACATTTTCTAGTTTAATAATCACAGCATAATTATTTATTAGCCTTCTGTTTTACAGATGGGGGAGGCAAGACCAAGAGAGGGTAAGGGACTACAAGAAACACCCTCAAGTGTTTTGAACCTATAACTGATAGCCTTGATAATATAACTTTAAATTTTCAGAGTAAATGCCTGAGATCTGGGACTTTCCTCCCTCTCCTGAATATTAGAAAAACGTGAACCTTACCTGCTGCTCATTGCTGGCTGTGAGTCTACCTCTTCGTGCCAATTTTTCCTCCCCACTCTCAGATGTCACCAGGTACCCTGCTGAATTCTCATCTCACCAGCCACAGCCTAGCTTGGGCATCCAATGGCCAGAATAAACAAACAAGAAATTATCCCTTGGAACAAACATCTGATTATCTCAGCAGCAATTGCAATGAAAACAGAACACAGGAAAGGGCAGCCACCTACTTCACTGCTTTCATTCTAGGCTCTGATTGTTATGGAATGAGGTGGCCTTTCCACCTGGCAGTGGATCAGAGGGCCAGGTGGTGCCAGGTGGCAGGGACCGTGGGGAAGAAGTTGGAACATCTGTGACCCACCCATTCCGGCTCTGATGAGTCTGTTAAAATCTCTAGGGTGCCCTAATCTGGCAAAATAAAATAAAGCAAAAGAGAGAAGACTCCTAGGGATCTGGTTTAAGATCCTGGCTCTCCAACTTATATGCTGGTGGTCTTCAGCAAAATGTTTTACCTCTCTGAGATACTACTGCCTCCATGGTGAGATGTGAATAATACCTAACTCACATTGTTGTTGTGAGACTTGAGGAAAGACTATGTGGGAAGGACGAGTTGTGGTGGGCAACACAAAATGGAGGCTGACGGGGTGCAAAATCGTACTTAGAGCATCCAGCTTACTCAAGTTCTTTATGGGGATATAGAGCAAAAGTATATTGAATTAATAAGATATAAAAATCAATAAAATACTACACTATATTATTAAAAGATAAACTGAGGCAGATTAAACATTTTAAGAGTTTGAGCAAAAATTGTTTGATTGGGCCACATCCCATCTAGCAGACAGAAAGGAGCTCTGAGGAGCGTACAACGTGAAAGACTTTTGTAAGCAGAAGGCGGTGGGTACAAGAAAAGTTATACTAGGCAGAAAAGCAGGTTGGGTTTTGCAAAGTGACTTTCCTTTAAGGGTTGGCAGGGGTCTATCAGGAAGATAGCCTAACCAACTAGGGCTGGGCAGGCAATTCCTGACTGACTGGCTTAAGATTCTGTATCTGGGAGCGCCAAAACGATAATTAAGTCCTGGTTTGGCAACGTGGGGTTAGCATAACCAACTGTATGTTGGATCTATGGATTTGTTTTTAACAGTGTGGACACCACACAGGGAGACTTCTCTGTGCCTGATGGCAGCTATTGGGAGTACTGGGTCCTTCTAATATCATCCAGTGTTTCCTCATAGCCTGTGTGAGAAAATCAACCTCCCTTTATCATTTCCGTATGGTTTCTGTGCAACATATGCCAGAGTGAATGTGGCATCATACTCGAGG
The DNA here is from genome assembly GCA_002007465.1 of Ailurus styani. Lineage (NCBI taxonomy): Eukaryota > Metazoa > Chordata > Mammalia > Carnivora > Ailuridae > Ailurus > Ailurus styani. The sequence goes on from LNAC01000153.1 coordinate 3,007,343, forward strand.
TAAGTGGGGGGACATCTTTAACATCTTACTTATGGGTTGGCCTTACTTGTAAGGTGAGATTTCTCCCACGGGCAACTGTGTGGTTGGGGAGGTTTTTGGAGAGCTGAGTGGGAAAAAAAGCGAAGGGAGTGGTAGAGGTGAAACAGTTAAATTTTTCCTGGGCTTCTGAAGAAGACGGGACAGCCCTATGACTAGTAAGAGTCTTAGAACAATTTTTCCTGTCTCTGAGGATAGGTAAAGAGAGAGAGAGAGAGGAAGGCTGGGCAAGACGCTTGTACAATTGTACCGTCCCCTGGAGGTTATACCTAGAAGGTTCAGAAAGCAAGGCAGCATCATTGCTAGTCCCCAGGGACGTTTGTGCAAGCCAGAAAAAAGGGGCCGCTTGCTGCATAGCCTCGACTCCTCCGTGCTGGGGGCGGTGACCAATATGCACTGTTGTGGTAACTGTGACTCGGATGGTGGGGGCTCGACACACACGCGGCTCCATTTCACAGCCAGAAACTTGTAATTTGGAAATTTGGTTACGTTGACTTATTAAATGCTTGGAAGGACAAGGAAATTTTCTGTGAGAAACGTTTTTCTCTTCAGTTTAGTAACTTCTGTGTTTTTCTCTTTTCATTCTTCCTTCCTTCCTTCCTTCCTTTCCTTCTCTTTCTCCTCCTTCTTTTTCTTCCTCCTCCTCCTCCTTCTTCTTTTTTTTTTGGCAATTCTCTTCCTCTTTGGTTTCACCTGAATACAGCAAAAAAAAAAAAAGATTATTTTATGAAAATATACACTATGCACCCTACACTATGCCAGCCACTACATACGTATTCTTTCATTTAATTCCTATAAAATTTGGTAAGGTGGATGGATTGTTTATTCCATTTCATGGAAGAGGAGGCTGAGAGGTTAAAAACGTGCTGTATGTGGTAGACCGGTGTTCATACCTGAACGTGTCTGACTCCAAAAGTACTAGTGAGAATAATACAACGTATGAGTAAAAACAAACAAAAACCCACCAGGGCTTTCAGTTTAGTCCGGCAGTCTGTCATCAGCACCTGCGGTGACCCTAAAGCCTTTTTCTTAAAGCCCTCTTCATGACTGTGAAAGGATGGAAGGATTTGAGGTGTTGTATCAACAACTTGTGGTAGTTTGTTAGAAATGCAAAGTCCCATCCATACCTACTGGATCAGAATTTGTATTTTTAACGGTATCCGTAAGTAGTTTGTTTGCACATTAAAGTATTTGAGGAATGTTAATCTAGGTCCTTGAGGTCATCTTCAAATCTAATACTCTTTGAGCCTCAGTCAAGATTTACCTACAGTTCCTTCTTCCCAATAAGGCAATGAGTGATCATGGAATGTGGGAAAATCCAGGTTCATGTCTCAGCTGTCCAATATCACCTAAGTCTCATTGAGTGGTCCCTTATCTTATCTCCAGGAAAATTGAAAACACCAGAGTTGGCAGCCAAGCCCTTATGTTCTACTGATAGGAAGCTACAGCCTGCTTTCCTGACTCCAAGGTCAGAATGTAGCGTTTACAGTCATATGTATTCACATTTTAGGAAGATACATACCTTTTTGTGTCATATGTCTCACCACAAGTCATAGAACCCATCCTGCCCTCTCCCTTAACCCTAAACTCGATTGTGTGACACCAACAAATTTCCTTTAATGTCCCTGCTCTCTGGCTGTTGCTCAGGGATATTCTGATTCGCTGCATCCTAAGGGATGACAAATGGATGCATGAGCTATTTCTATTTTTATGATGCTGCTGCTCTGTGATTAGATTCTGGAAGGAGGGTGAGCCTGTGGTGAAGTCTGAGTAACCTCATCCCAACCCTTTGGCAAATAAAATGAAAATTTTAAATCATCAGTGCTTTGAGGCCATCTATTCCGGGTTTGGGGCACTCCTGTTTTTCAAATCCTATTTTAAACTTTCCTCTGTCACTAGCAAGCTGTGACAAATACATCATTTCCTTGTCATTACTCATCCTCTTATGAGTCTACCTGTCTGCCCGGGTCCATATCTGGAAAGGTAAACTGAGAAACTGGTCCCCTCATAGAATCTCCCAGATTCTACCATATGTGGTACAGATGGAAATAGTGGAACTGGGGCGGAGGTGGAAATAAGAAGCAGGAAGGGGAGTGTGTAGGAGGGAGACAGAGACGAAGATGCAGAGAGAGACAGGTTGAGGAAAGAAAAGAGATAAAGAAGGGATGAGGGAAAAGGGGTTGGTATAGCTCTTGGATAGGAGGAAGGTATGAAGGGAATGATGAAGAGAAAGAAAAAGAAAAGAAAACTCAAGAGTGAAAAGAAGACTTAAAAGTAAAGGTGCTTAATGCAGTGAGATTGAAGTGCGTGGTCAGCATGAGTAACAGAAACATCAAACCAGGAAGAGAACATAGAGATACAAACTTTCAAAGGGCAGGATGGTCATATAGTTTATTATCCACACTTCGCGAGTAAAAGGGGGAGAAATTAATAATGATGCTAATGTGAAAACAAGATTGGGCAAACTGGCATATGTGGTCTGTCCGCCAAAGTGTCTTGAAATTCTGGTCAGCTTAATCTCTGCCTCCCTCATATTGCTTGCTCTCAGCTGAGGCTCCAGGTGTATCTGTTATAAGGCAGAAAGATTGCAGGAGAGAATTGTGCTGGGCCTTTATTGGAGCAAAAAGAAAAATGTAAGCGTGGGGCTGAGAACTGTTTTCTAGAAAATAAAGCCCATAATTCTAGTGAAGGTATTTGACAGGAAACCATTTTATGGTCTGTAGGATAGCCAGTTATTTCCACATACTCTTTCGTTATGTCTTAGAACAATATTGTGAATTAGGCATTATTATCAAAGTTTCACCTGCAGTAGGGAGAAAAAATGAATGCTTGAAAAGGTACTTTTAGAATAAGCTAATGTAGGTCCAATTCTGCAGTGCAACTTAACTCTACCACCAAAATATGTCTCTAATGCATACACATCTTTTTTTTCTAAAACTACTCTCATAATTTTTCCTGCACAATATTATTTCTGCTCTTCCAGTTCTTTCCTCTACATCCTCCCAGTCTTGGTCTGTACCTCTCAGGGAAAGAGCAATCCCAACCTGACTATCCCTCTCTTCTCATCAAAGCCTTCCAGTGCCAGGGGAAACAAGCTGGTGAAAATAGGGGCCTTTAAAAATTCAGTATAAAACAATGCTTCATAACAATGCATTAATGCTTACTTATATGGGAAATATTTCCTAAGCCAAGTATCTGTTTAGACTATAATATAAAGTTATTATTTGGTAAGTATTTTATAGTTTTTTCAGATAAATCACGTCATGTTACTTTGCAAGTTTTAGCTCGGATATAAGGTAGCAGGTCAGCAGACTCATACCTCATAGAATAGAGTTGTAAAAGGATGAATGACAGGAATGATTGCTTTAGGATCATTATAGTCCAGCAAAGCAAACTATATAAAGGGAGCATATGAAACAGGAAAGAGGCAAGAGCACTAGTCATTGATTTAGCACAAACTGTGAAAATGGGAATCTCAAAATTCACTTGGTGTCTCTGTTCTCAATTATTAGCCTATAAAACAAGTGTTTGATAGGCAGAGCATGTTTGGGGAATCCCTGCTCCCTCTCCTCTCTCCTGTGCCCATGGTAGCCATCATTAACTGGTCAGGATACACTCCCCTTCCTTTTATTAACAAAAGTGTTCCCACCAACCAGATGTGAATGGACTGCATCATCGTGTGGGAGTTACATGGTCTTGACATTTTACTTTTAATTATAATAGTCAATAGTTCCTTAACATCCCTCACACATGACTCCTCTGCTCCTTTCCATGATCAATTGTAAATATCTATTTTAAGTTTGTATCACGACATTCCTCAACTATTGCAAGAGTTTTCTTAATGGTTTCCCTCCCTCTATCAGCCCCCCATCCATAATTACAATGGGAAATTCTAAAAGCATAACCAATTTGTGTTATGATTTTAGATGATGTTGCTATGAATACATTATCACGGAGTCATGAAATCACTCAGAATCCATGGCATGAAATGGATAGGTCCTTCCTTATTTTGCACACTGCAGGTAGATTGTTATCATATTCTACTGACTGTACATACTCTAGCCCCTGCCTACCCAGTCACCCTCATATCACTACCTTCTCTGTCTTCTGAATACAAGGGCCTTCTTACAGATTCTCAGTTATGGGCTGTCCTCTTTCCAGCCTCAAGCCTTCAGATGTTCTGTTCCCTCGCCTATTATTTCTCCTTTTCTACCATTTTTTCCTGGATGACTCTAAGTCATATTTCGGATATCAGATTCAATGTCACTTCCTTAGAGGAGTGTTTCTGACTTTCCAGCCTGAGATAAATGTCCGTGCTGCATGTTTTTTTTTTCTCCCCTAGTGCAGATTTATAACAACAATAAAGAAATCATTGAATTTTAGATTTTAATATCTCTCTTGCAATAAAATTAAAGTCCCATGGGAGCAGTTGCTCCATCCCTCTTGTTCACTATTGTGTCTTCACCTATCAGCACATGGAGGTTTTTAAGAAATATTTGTGAAATATATAATTGAATGAATAACTAATGGAACTACCCTCCAGAGTAATTAAATGACTTGTCCCAATTAAATGTGCTTACTAATGGCAGAGATCGACTGTTAATCAGTTTTTATGACCCCATGTCCAGTGTATATCTTTGAGGAGGCATATTTACCCAAAATACAACGCTGCCTCTCTGAAAACTGAGTTCATTATTTCAAAGAATGGAAAGGAGACAAAGAAGAGAGGGAGGGAGGAGGAAGTAAAGAAAGTGGAAGAAAGTGAAGAAGATAGGAATAGAGAGAAAGAAAAAAGGAAGAAAGAAATAAAGAAAAACTAGGTGCTCAGCTAGTCACACAGGAAGCTAGATAGGTATGGCAGATCTCTTGTGGTTCCCTTTACTGGTATCTTTAGTGCTTGGCTAAGGTCAAGGAAATTTCAACTTGATAAAAAAATAAATAAACAAACAGACTTGGGATCAGCTGGAGTAAGAATTGTTCGTGACCAGCAGTGATTTATAGTGGTTCTTTAAAAAAAAAGATTCATTTATTTATTTTAGAGAGAAGGAGTGGGCAGGGGGGCAGAGGGAGAGAGAATCTGAAGTCTAAGGTCAAGACCTGAGCCAATACCAAGTGCTGGTCTGACCATGTCACCCAGGGGCCCCTGTAATGATTCTTAAATGAAAGCGTTTTTGGTTTCTGAGCTGCAGGTTATTCTTCTTGAAGACTTCAATAATAATAATAATAACAATAATATAAAACATTTACTAATCTGTTCTTTATATGTCAGGTGTTTTTCTAAGTATTCAACACATTTTATCCTCATAACTTAGGAACTAAATATTCTTATTATCTTAACATGCTAGGTGGAGAAATGAAGGCACAGATAAATTACAGTAAATGGTGAATTACTGCATAGCTCTCATGCAAAAATTGATACTATCCACTGTTAGAATTTAGAGTAAAAGTACTCTCATATACCAATATGAGAGCATGATTTTATACAACATTTTGTAGGGCAACTTGGCAGTAGGTATCAAAAATTTAAACGTATACATCCTTGGCTCAAGAAATATATTTCTAGGGTCTCCTGGGTGGCTCAGCTGGTTAAGCGACTGCCTTGGCTCAAAGTCATGATCCTGGAGTCCCAGGATCAAGTCTCCCTCCCATCGGGCTCTCTGCTTAGCAGGGAGTCTGCTTCTCCCTCTGACCCTCCCCCATCTCATGCTCTCCCTCATTCTCTCTCTCTCTCAAATATATAAATAAAATTTAAAAAATGTATTTTTGGAATCTGTCACAGAAATATATGCAACCCTGGATATAGCAAAAAACAAAAACAACAACAACACACTCTAAATATGAATCAATTTAAAATGGCTAAAAAATATGTCCATTGTGTTAGTTTCCTAGGACAGTGTGAACAAATTTCCCAAAACTCAGTGACTTAATACAGCAAAAATTTATTGGCTCACAATTCTAGAGGCTGGAAGCCCAAGCTCAAGGTGTTGGCAGGGCTGTGCTCTCTCTGAAGGCTCCAGGGGAGACTTACTCCTCTCCTCCAGCTTGTGGTGGTTGCTGGTAATGCTTGGCTTCCAGATGCATCCTTCAAGTCTCTGCCTCTGATGTTCTCCCTCGGCCTTTCTCTTCTCTGCGTGTCTCTGTTTCCAAGTTTTCTTGTTCTTATAAGATTACCAGTCATTAAAATAGAGCCTTCCCTAATCAAGTATGACTTTAGCTTAACTAATTATATCTGCAAAATTACTTAATTTCCAAAAAAAGATCAGATTCTGGTGTTTTGGGTGGACACTCCTTTGGAGGGAATGCTATTCAACCTAGTACTGCCATCCTTTAGAATATTTTATTGTACAAATAAAGATATTAGAATGAACAAACACGTGCGATTCCTAAATGCTAACTACCGTGCTACATCCTTTATACAGATTACCTCCTGTAAATTATTCACTACAACGTTAGCATGAAGGTACATTTATTATTGTTATTGACTGAAGAAGAAACTGAAGCTCTTAAGGTAAATCAGTTGTGTATGATGACATAGGTAGTATAGGATCAAACCTGGATCGACCTGAATGCAGAACCCATACCCTCAACCATGACATCATTTAAAACTAACACAATACAAAGGAAAAGGAAAAAAACACAAAAGCTAACACATCGTGTTGTTAAAAATTGTTAAAAAAATATGGTGTTTTGTTTTTTAGATCAAGTAAGCTAGCTATTCATAGTACAGTATGTATGGTATGCATGCTTATAAGACTTATAGCTATGATTATAACTGATAGAAATATATTAAATTATATAATAAAAAATTATAACTGATACATAGAAAAACATTGTTGTCTAATTTTCAAAAGCCAGTAATGCATAGAAGATCAAGATGGGATGAAAAATGACTTGCATGTAAAAATTTTATTTACTGCTGATTGGTTTAATCTTTTTTTTTCTTTAACAAACAGCATATGTTTATAATTTCAGAAACATAATATAGGGAAAGATATTCAGATTTCACCAATTTTAAACATGCTTTCTTTTCTTGATATTAAAAGCCTTCAAGTACAAGGAGGCATAGCTAGAATGTAGTAGTTTTGTACTCATACAGGAAATTTTGTATCCACATCCCATAGAACCACTCCCCTCATCACATGCTTTGAATAACAGGCATCTACTCCCTTCATTCATTCAGCTGCTTATTAACTAAACAGAAATACTTGAGTATCTACTCTGTATTCCTTTTTATGCTCTTCCAGATTTAATATTCTATGATTGTGCTTCTATGAATATTAAAAAGAAATAAAAGTAGATTATTAATATATTTAGACAAAATGAGGGTAGGGGATTGGGAAAAGTTTATGGTGTTTATAAGAAAATAGAATGTACTTAATTTAATATTTATGGAAATACAGAGTTGTAAAAGAACTAAATGAAATATGGAAAAACTAATACTTTTCCCTCTGTAGTAATGTTTTTTTTTAAAACACTTTCAATGTTTAGTCCCCTAAAACTAATTTTTGTGTGGGTTTTATTCACTTCTGTATCCCCAGAACCCAGCAAATTTCTTGATATATAATAAATACTCTACATAAACTAGTTAAATTAATTGCCTTAGTAAAAATAAGTCAGATAAATGTGAAACATTTTCAGAGTCATAAGAGGCTGCACAGGAGGCCATGTTCTATGGTGAAAAGATCAGTAGGGTTTGGAAGTCAGCCTCCTTGGGTTTGAAACTACCTCCTACCTTGTACTAGGTGACTAACCCCTGGAAGTCATTCAGCTTCCCTGAGACTTGCTGTCCCCATCAGTAATTAGAAGGTCTTTGTATTTTGCCTAAATATATTACTTTCAGAAGCAAATGAGATAATAGACAATTTTCTATAAATATTAGTAATTACCCATGTTTCAAAGGTAAAGAAATTCACTCAGCAATCACTCCATCAGCGAGATTCTTATAGCACGTTTAGTACTTGCTTATAGTTCATTCATTAAGGACACATCTTGTTGGCCTAAGATGTTGATCTCTTTGCAGAGAAAGAGTCTATCTGCCATATAGTGTACCCATAGGCTGTAGGAAATTGGTAGGTGAATCTTGGATCACTAAAAAAATAAAATAAAAATTTAAAAAATAAAGCCTTTTTTTCTCTTCTAAAAAATTGCTAGGTCCATGATTTTTAAAAGTTTAATATTTTTAATGAAAATTAAGTCATTTTTAAAAAATATTTGTTTATTTATTTTGAGAAGGGAGGGAAGGGACAGAGATCCGATATCTGATACTCTGAGATCATGACCTGAGCTGAAACCAGGAGTCGGATGCTTGACCGACCAGCCACCCAGGGGCCCCCAAAATTAAGTCATTTTTATTTGACTTATAATAAGATTTTTGAGTTACTAAAGAGGCATATGTTAGGGGTACGATGAAGTCTTTATTTTAATATGTTTTAATAGAAATTAAAAACATTTTGACTTACTATGATTTGAGTTACTATAGTGATACATGTTTATTATTATCATTTTAACAAAAATAGGAAATTCCAAATAAGAAAAGGAGAGATAAAACAAGGAGAAGAAACCTTCACAATACCACCTTTTCAGAGATAACAGGTGTTACCGTCTTAGGGCGTGGCTTCCATGACCCTTCCCTGGATGTTTATGGGACTTCATAGCATAGTGAGGGCCACGCTGGGCTCTCACATAGAAGGTGACTAAGACATCAGACTGCTTGTATGGCACTTCCAAACTGGGATGTCTCCTCCTCAAGATGAGAATTATAGCCCCTACTGCATGCAGCGATCGGGGAGTAAGGAGATAGCAGATGTGACTTGTGAGCACTGCCAATGTTTTCCTGTACCTGAGCAGCTTCCTGTGTCAATGAACATACTTCTTCAGCACTGTGTTAAATGACTACAGAATAGTTCAGCAGCGTTTATTTTTTTTAATTTTTTATTTTTTAAAGATTTTATTTATTTGACACAGAGAGAGAGATTACAAGTACGCAGAGAGGCAGGCAGAGAGAGAGGAGGAAGCAGGCTCCCCGCCGAGCAGGGAGCCCGATGCGGGCCTTGATCCCAGGACCCTGAGATCATGACCTGAGCCGAAGGCAGAGGCTTTAACCCACTGAGCCACCCAGGCGCCCTCCAGCAGCGTTTACATAAGGGTGTGCAGACAATGCGAGATTCCCCTTTAGTATCCCGTTTGCAGATTGCTCTGTCTTCGGTCTCTCTGCTGGGGGTTGATTTCTTAGCTGGGTTTTGCCTTGGAGCCCCCACTTGCTGCTTCCTGGTGACCATGTTCTGGTTCATATTCCATTTTCTTCAGTGCCTCCTTACAACATACCTATAAAGACAGCAAACCATGAGCTAAGAACTTAGGCTCACCAAGCAAAACGGGTCTGTTGGCAAGTCTCCTGGGTTGCTGTCACCCCTGCTCTGCTGAACCATAAGGTAGACAGTGAATGGGGCAACATTTTTTTTTTCTTTTAGCCCTAAAATTTTCAAATGACTCAGTGTTCCACTTGGGAAGGGAGCATGAGAAGGTAAGGAATTCAGTATGACAGTGGCAACTCTTCCCTTTAAGTCTTCCAGAATGGTGTGTTTCTGATAAGTAGAAGCACAGTCCCTCACTGTATGGACCGCCAGAAGACAATTTTGTGTCCATGCAGTAGTACTGGTTTAAATTCAAAGAAGCTGTTATTTAAGAGAGTGATTGCCACTAACATTGATGACATGTTCTTGTTCTAAAATTAGTGCACAAAATCTGTAGTTGGTATATTTGAGTGTGATTCCTGACTTTGTAACTTACTAGCTGAAAATTCTTTACATTCTCCAAGATAGTTTCTTTACATTTAGTATGATTCTGATAATAATGGCCACCCACTTTACTTTTGGGGATGTTGTGAGGAATAAGGATAGAATTATATTTATAATGTAAGTATACATTAGTAACAGTTTACAATATTCCAAGCTCCTTAAACTTCTAGTAGCAACATGCTGATTTTTTTTAATGGTCTGTTCTCCATAATGAATCAATATAGTTTGGATGGTTCACTTGCCTACTTCTCTGTGGGTTCAAGTATAACCTGGTCACACACAACCAATCAGCATATTCCATCCTCTGAGCTACTGTGATTGAGGTCTGTTGTGCTGCTTTGGGATCAACCTATCTCAGGATGGCTATCAAAACTATTGGGGAAAAGATGCTTTCTTGTCACTGGACTTGCTCTGGCCATTAGGGTATAAGGCCTGTAGCTGCCATCAACCCCATCTGTAGGGACCCTACCTAGACTGAGGCCAACTTAGACAACAGTGTTGAGAGATGATACTTCCTGAGTCCCTAGTCTGCAACAAGCTGTCAGTTACGTAAATCAGTATTTTCACTTTTGTTCTTAAGCAGTGTGTGTTGGGTTTTCTGTCACTTGTAACTAAATGAATCCAGACTAATAGAAGTGTTACTGCAGTTTTTTTTCTTTTAAAGAAAATGAGGGGGCACCTGGGTGGCTCAGTCATTAAGCATCTGCCTTCAGCTCAGGTCATGATCCCGGGGTCCTGGGATCAAGCCCTGTGTTGGGCTCCCTGCTCCTTGGAAAGCCTGTTTCTCCCTTTCCCTCTCTGCCTGCCACTCCCCTTGCTTATGCTCTCTTTCTCTCTCTGTCCAATAAATAAATAAAATATTTTTTAAAAAATAAAATGAGTATAAAAGAAACTAGGTTTGTAGTCCAATGCTTGCAGCTAGGAAGTGGAGGATCTAAGCAGTGTGGTAGAGGGGTTCCTAAAGCCTCGAGTTCTTGGGTTAAAGGCTAGTTGCATCACTCATTAGCTGTAGGATCTTGGGCAAGTTGCTGACATTTTCTGAGTTGCAATTTCTTTGTTTATAAAGTGAGGGTCATGGTCCCTACCTCATAGGCTTATTGTGAGAAATATATATATATATATATATATATATGCATTAACTAATTATTAGCTATAATAGTAGTCATAATGCTAATAGCTAACAGTCATTTAATATCACTGACAATTATACAAAGACATTATTTGAGATCCATATCTATTTCTCTGATTTCTGGTCTCGTACTTTTTTGCACTGGGACTCTTTTATTAGGATGGCTGCTGATACAGGGGGGCTGAGGGGTATGAGTCATCGAATGAAGAATGAGGAGATCAGAGCTGGAATGGCAGGGTTCTTATTGCTCAAACTCAGGCCTGAGGTCCTGGGAATCACAACTCAGATGGTGGCAGTGTGAATGGAGTGGAGCAAGGGAAGAGAATTTCCAGGGTTGGGAAGCTTAACCGGTTTGCTGGCAGCCATTTGGAAATCCTGCCATAAATTTCCCGTGCTTCAGCACTGCTGGCCTCACCACCTCCCTTGCAAGTTCATCTACTCCTCACTTGTGTGAATTCCTCCGAGGGCAAAGTGGCAGCATGGAATGGCACAGACACCACCTTAAATCACCGGCTTCATGCTTAAGCCCAGCTGCTCGCCTATTTCAGAGGCAGCTTGGAACACTGCATCACTGTCTTTGAGCAGCTTGGGGAACGATGGATGACATGGTCTCAGTCAGGCAGCTGCTGGGACTGTGTTTGTTTCTCCTCCGTGGGAGCCGGGTTCTCCTGGTGTTATCTCATTCCTTAAGAAAAGAAGAGCTGCTTTGACATGAATTCCGTATAAAAAGAGGTGGAATCTGAATGATGAATCTCAACGTGATCACCAACTCCTGTTTTTATTTCCCAAACTGAAGCTAAAACCCAAGATTTATTGTAATTAGTGCAATTCGTGGTCAGGAGCACAGGGTCTGTGGTTAGGCAGAACGAAGTTTGAATGCCATCCCTGCTGCTTGCGAACGCTGGTGATTGTGCATGAATTTCTCATCCATCTACACTCCAGTCCCCTGCTGTCTAATTCTCAAGACTTGGACTCGTTTACTCTTGCCACAGTAGGTTTGAATAGAGGGCCAACTCAAAATTCAGTGGCATAAAACAAAATACTTGTTCTCATAATCACACGGGTTTGGCTGATGGAGGTTGGACTCAGTCAGGGAGCTCTCCAGGTTGCAGCAGTGAAGGCGGCTCTGGTCCTTGCTGCTAGTCATTGGCTTAGGTCGCTCTGCTCCACTTGTCTCATCTCCCTTGGATCTGCAGGTTAACTGGGACCTGTTTATTCCCTGGGGTGCCAGAGGCAAAAGAAATCATGGAAAACATATGACATTTCCTCAAGCTGAGGTCTGGAGCTGGCACACTGTTGCAACCACCCTTTGTTTTTGGCCAGAGAAAGTCAGTGGTTGAAACTTGAAGTTGGGGATGGGGAGGGGGGAAGAGCCCAGGATGAAGCTATGGCAAGAGTGGGGAGATAGTCAGTGGGTGAAAAACTGAGTCAGCCTAACTCAGAACTGTTGACAGGATTGCGTGAGAGGTACATGGAAAGTGCTTGACACAGCACTTTGCTAATAGTGAAACACATACCAGATGGCTCCTAAATTATTGCCTGTCTATTTTCTAGGCTATAAACACTATACTGGCAATTCTGTGCTGGCTTTTTGACTGTTGCTCTCAAATCCATTCCTTATCCTCCTCGTTCTTTGTTCTGAATCACAGGGGAAAACATAGCGATATTTTCTAGGAGCCCTTGCTCATTGGACTCTCGGTAGATTAGCCAATGAGAAGATTAAATGGACAATTGGAAGACAAAAGAAGGGAAAACTTCAGAGTGACTTCCCCCTCCTTGAGTGTTCTCTCAAAATGTCTTCATCTCCTCTGTGGTTCCAGCTCCCGCTGGCTTAATCCTACCATCCTTCCAACTTTGTCTCGGACAATGTCATCTCCTCCTGTTGTACCTCCAGAATAAGAGGTGATAGTGGCTTCCTGTTCTTGGAATCCATGGGTTTATTTGGACTCCATTAGTTGGCGTCTTAGCCATTTTATTTGTTTTTTTTTATTATTAACATATAATATATTATTTGTTTCAAGGGTACAGGTCTGTGATCCATCAGTCTTACAGCACATAGCACTTACCACAACACATACCCTCCCTGGTGTCCATCACCCAGCCACTCCAGCCTCCAGCAACCCTCATTTTATTTCCTGAGATTAGGAGTCTCTTACGGTTTGTCTCCCTCTCTGGTTTTGTCTTGTTTCATTTTTTTGCTCTCTTCCCCTATAATCCTCTGCCTTGTTTCTCAAATTCCTCATATCAGTGAGATCATATAACTGTCTTGCTCTGATTGACTTATTTTGCTTAGTGTAATACCCTCTAGTTCTATCCATGTCATTGCAAATGGCAAGATTTCAATTTTTTGATGGCTATTCAATATTCCACTATATATCTATCTATATCTATCTATCTATATCTATATCTATATATCACATATACTGGACTCAATTTCTATCTGGAGGCCCTGGGGAAGAATCTACCTCCAAGCTCATTCAGGTCACTGGAAGAATTCATTTCCTTTAGTTGGTCGGACTGAACAAAGTCCCTAATTCCTTGCTGGCTGTCAGCTGTGGTCGTCTTTCTGCCCCTCCAGGCTGCCCACATTCTTTCTCACATGGTCCCTCTCCTATATTCAAATCATCAACTGCACACTGAGTCCTTCCCACACTTCAGACCTTTCTGACTGCTACTGCTACTACCACCAAGAGCAAGCTCTTTACTTTGAGGGATTTATATAATTACAATGGGTCTACCCAGATAACCCAGGATACTCTCCCTATTTTAAGGTCAACTGTGACATATCACATAACATAATTATGGGACTGATGATATCATCACAATCACAGATTCCAGGGATTAAGGTGGGACAGGACATCTTTGGGTGGCCAGTATAGAAGTTCAACATATCCCACTGATTAGTGCAAGAAGGGACTGAATTTTCCTGATCTGCAGCAGTATCACAGAGTACACAACTGCTATGCTCGGCATATGTTGGGTTCTAAGTAAATATTGTGAATTATTGAATAAAAGATGGATTTTGTAAAGCATTGTCTAAGGCTTCCCAAGACTCATAAAATTCAGCACATTGTATACGTTCTTTAATCTTGTCAGAGGTCCTCAAAGATGCAACCTGATCATAACAGTTGAAACTCCCTTGAATCAGGCTAATAATTAAATTGTAAAGTCAGATCTCAAAATATCTCAGTAAGTTGAAAAAAGGGGCTTTAAACAAATTTTAAAAGGATGAATGTAAAGTCCTGAATTTAGATTCCTGAAACGTCTTTACACATAAGGAAATGAGACTTACCGGTAGCACATATGAAAAATTAGTTGTCAAGTTCAATGTGTATCAGAAGTATAAAATAGCCTCTCTCAAAACTAAAACAGTTTAAAGCTGAATTAAAGAAGTGTAATGTCAGACTCCAGGAAGGAGATAGCTCTGCACAATTTAAAGGGGATTTAGACAAATAGAAGCAGATCAGGAGGAGAAAAATCATCATATGTGTAGTCTCCAAATCACATTGTATGGGTAAGTTTATTCTGATAAGGTTAGGTTCAGGAGACAAACAAGAAATAGAAACATTACCAAGAGATGAACTGACTTGAATAGATCAATCCGGTAAATAACTTGGATCGATGGCAGGGAGGAAATGGTCAGTAACTGCTTAATAGGTCCAAGTTTCCTTTTGGGATGATGACAGTCTCTGGAACCACATACTGATGGTGGCTGTATGACATTGGGAATGTAGTTAATGCTACTGAATTGTACATTTTTAAGTGCTTAAACAGTTTATGTATATTTTGCCCCAACAATTTTGTAAAGATTATTTATTTGAGGGGGGAGGGGCAGAGGGAGAAAGAGAGAGGGTCTCAAGTGGACTATGCTGAGCAAGGAACCCAACGGTGTTAGATCCTACAACCCCGCGATCACAACCTAGGCCAAACCAAGAGTCAGATGCTTAACTGACTGTACTACCCAGATCCCTCTTCACAATATTTTTTTTATTAAAATGGTTAAATGGTAAATGTGATACATCTGCTTTGCCACAATAAATTAATCTAATGATGTCAGTGATGCTGCTGAAACCTGATTCTGTAGCGGAATCATCCAGAAGGACTTGTTAAAATATATACTTGACACTTTACACTGGAGATTATTATTCAGAAGGTCTAGAGTGATGCTTAATAAATCACGTATTTAACAGATATTTATTGAACACCTAATTTGCCCCTGACACTCTGCTGTCATTGACCTGGAACATGGAGCAGTTTTTGGCCTATGGTAACCTCAAAACTTGAGTTTTCTATTAATGCAGGCATTCAAGCAGTGACATTGGTGATGCAGTTTCAGATTAAAAAGTGAGTGAGCCTAGAAGACCTATTATTTCTTGTCCAACTCTAAATTATTTGAATTGATAACATTGCAAGAAATCAGTCACAAGTTTATTGTGTATCTTGACTCGAATAAGAAAGTGAAAAATTCTTCCATTTCTTCTTTGTGCAAATAATACAATGCCAAAATTGATCTCAGATTTCAGGGGAAACATCATACTCATTTTCCAAAATCTCCATTTGTGATGCTTAAGTGACTAATAAGGAGTGCTCAAGAGACAGTGTAGCATAGTGATTTTGATAGAGCAGGGGTTCAAATACTGGGTCTAGCTTTTACAATCTCCATGAACTAGGATTCTTTTTTTTTTTTCATCTCCTTGTACTAGGTCAGGTTGAAATTGACCCAGACTTTGAGATTGGCATGTATGAGATTTCCTGGGAAAGCTGCTGAGAACATTGAGGAGCAATGAGGAAAGCAGCATTGGGAGGAAAGAGAAGTTGGATTGACAGGAATTTGCAACAAAAGCTCCAGCCAGGCATGTGGGAATGTCTGAGCGAGAATGGCACATCCTTATTGTCCAGTCTAGAAGTGAGAGATCGGGGTCAGGGGATGGTGGGAAGCCTTGATAGCCTATGGATTCCAGTCACTGCATATGAGCTGTCCCTGGGAAGGGTATATGGACTTGAGTGGGTTAGTTCTTTTTGACCCCATGACACTTCCTGAAGGGGAACTCAATTAAGACTCCCTCCCAGCAATTGGAATAGGGTTTTGATCCTGAAGCAAGGATGAAGGGGGTGGTACCACAGCATCACCTATAGTTTCTAAGTTTCAGGATGTTTTTTTCTGTTTTTTTTTTAAGATATTATTTATTCATTTGAGAGAGGTTGAGAGAATGAGAGAGAGAGCCTGAGAGGGGAGAGGTCAGAGGGAGAAGCAGACTCCCTGCTGAGTAGGGAGCCCGATGTGGGACTCGATCCTGGGACTCCAAGATCGGGACCTGAGCCGAAGGCAGTTGCTTAACGAGCTGAGCCACCCAGGCGCCCCTATTTTAAGGTAAGGAGAGAAACAGCTACTTTATGGAGTGATTGTGCTGTTTAAATAAGATAATGTATACATAGTGCTTATCATAGTGCCTGCCTTATTGTACTAGTTATTCTAAAATGACACATAGAGTGGGTAGAATTCTGTGATGACCCTCATCTTTGTATAATCCCTTTATGTATGGTTGGAGCCTGTGAATATGACCATATTCCAGTCATTATATGGCAAAAGGAAGGTTATCCTGGGTGGGCCTGACCTAATCAGATAACTCCTTTAAAAGAGGGTTTTCTAAGGTTGGTGGTAGAAATGAAATCCAGGGAGATGTGTTTGACTGATCTAGAAAAAAGCATACATTAATCTTATGAGCTACTTATGGAGGGGGCCATATGGAAAAGACCTGGGACCAGACTTAGGAGTGGAGAATGGTCCTCCGTCTACAGCTTATAGGAAAATGGGGGATCTCAGTCCTGTAGCTATGAACAAAGGAATTCTGTAAACACCCAGCAAGCTTGGAGGAGGACAGAAAATCCCAAATGACAACCTCAGTCTTAGTCGACATCTTGAATTCTGGTGAGATTCTGAGTGAGGAATCCAGTCACTTTATATCTGGACTTCTGATTTATAGGAACTGTGAAATAATGTGTTTTGCTTGAAGCTGCTAAGTTTAGAGTCTTTCCTAATGCATCAGTCAAAAACTAATGAAGTATATTGTTATCTTTTTATTGAAGTGTAGTTGTCATACAATATTATATTAGTTTCAAGTGTACAACATAGTGATTTGACAATTATATACATTATAAAATTCTTACCATGGTAAGTGTAGTTACCATCTGTCACCAGACAAAGATATTGCAATATTACTGATTATATTCCCTATCTTGTATTTTTCATTCCTGAGACTTACTTATTTTAGAACTGGAAGTTTGTACCACTTCATCTCCATCATCTCTTTCACCCATCCCTCCACCCACCAACAACTTGTTCTCTGTATTTATGAGTATATTTCTGTTTTTTGTTTATTTCTTTTTGTTTTAGTTTTTGTTTTATATTCTACATAGAAGTGAAATCATATAGTATTCATCTTTCTCTGATTTATTTCACTTAGCCATGTAATACTCTCTGGGTCCATCCATATTGTTATAAATGGCAGGATTTCATTCTTTTTTATGGCTGAGTGATATCCCATTGTATATTTATATACCACATCTCCTTTATCCACTCATGAACCAATGGACATGTGGGCTGCTTCCTTGTCTTTGCTATTGTAAATAATGCTACTATAAACATAGGAGTGCATGTATCTCTTTGAATTAGTGCTTTTGTATTTTGGGTGAATATGGGTGAATACCCAGTAGTGTGATTGCTAGATCACAGGGAGTTCTATTTTTAACATTTTGAGGAACCTTTATACTGTTTTCCACAGTTGCTACACAAATTTAAATTCCCACCAACAGTGCATGGTGGCTCCTTTTTCTCCACATCCTTGTTAACACTTGTTCTTTCTTGTCTTTTTGATAGCAGCACCTCTGACAGGTGTGAAATGGTATCTCATTGTGGTTTTGATTTGCATTTCCCTGATGATTAGTGATGTTGAACATCTCTTCATGTGTCTGTTGGCCATCTGTTTGTCTTCTTTGGGAAAAAAAATGTCTCTTCAGGTTTTCTGTGCATTTTTCATTGGAGTGTGTGTGTGTGTGTGTGTGTGTGTGCATGTGTGTGCACACGCGTGTGTGTGTTGGTGTTGAGTTGTAGGAGTTCTTTATATATTTTAGATTTTAGTCCCTTATTGGATATATCATTTGTACATATTTTCTCCCACTCAGTAGGTTGTCTTTTTGTTTTGTTGATATTTTAATATGATTAATTTCACTTCATCTTAGATTCTCTGGCAACTTTTTCTTTTTTTTTTTTTCTTTTTTTTTTTTTTAAAGATTTTTGTTTATTTATTTGACAGAGAGAGAGAGAGATCACAAGTAGGCAGAGAGGCAGGCAGAGGGAGAGGGGGAAGCAGGCTCCCTGCTGAGCAGAGAGCCCGATGCGGGGCTCGATCCCAGGACCCTGAGATCATGACCTGAGCCGAAGGCAGAGGCTTAACCCACTGAGCCACCCAGGCGCCCCTGGCAACTTTTTCTATTCAAGTTTGAAGTCTTCCAAACTTTCCACAGGGTAGATGATGAAGACAGTAGAGGAACCATTAAGGATTGAGATCTGAAGAATTGTCTTTAAGGATGCATTTTTTGTCTCCTGTGGAATTTTGCATTAAACCGAAGTGCAGAGAATAGTTGAGACAAGTTGTAATTTAAAACCCTGGTTTGCCAGGAAAGTCTCATTAACTCCCATTGTTGCAGTAGAGTTAGTAATTGTACTCCCTTTCAGAGGATTGCAGATGGGGTGAGAGATCATATGATCACCTCACAGCTGATCCATACTGTCCTGGCTCTGGCCACACTGGGAATATTCTCTTCTTCCTTTTTCACCAGTCAGGTGATCAGTCTATATTTACAGAATATTCACTATACAGTAAAAATGTAGGTAGAGCAATGAATAATGCAAGACTAGTACCCTTCCCCCGCTACACACACATGCCTTTCCTGGAGCTTGGGAGGTCTAATGAGAACTATAGACAGTTGGACATTATTATGCAATATTGTAAATTTTCTTGTTGAGAAAAATGAGGGCTGAAAGACTGCTGAAGAACGTGGAGAAGTTTGGACTTGAAGAATATGGGAGGCCTCTCAGAGGAGTAAGTGAGGGACAGTTGGTCAGGTGAAGGAAGTAGAAGGGCGTCTTCTAAGTCATACTAATGCATTTAGATATATTCCTAAAGAAAATGTTAAGAGGTTGAATTGTTTAAAATAGACTAATTAAATGTTCCATTGTTTCTCTACATTTGTGACTTTATTTATGTCATACTCTTCAACTGAAATGCCTCATATTCTTCTCTGCATATTAATACCTCCTTCTGCTTCTTAAGGTCCACCTTCTGGTAATTTTATTTCCTGGTAAATGTGAATGAATCTTATCTGAGCCTTTATTTTGACATAATACATCCTAAATTTTTATATCAGTTACTTGGCTGCATGTCTTATTTTTCCTAGTTAAGGCTTGGCAATGAGCTCATTGAGAACAGTGATCATGCCTAGTGGTTTTTGCATGTAGTAAATTTCTACTCACCACTTACAAATTCACATGCATGATTTCAGCATAATATGTATTAGGTGTTTAGTCTTTGTGCCAGGCAAATGGAGGCTACAAAGTAGGACAGAATATTCTCCCTCTTCTTAGGGGCTCACACTGTGGCTGGATAGATACAGAAGACAAAGAAGAGCAGAGATAGAGGCATGGGTATTTTAAAATGTGGGTTTTATTATTTTCAGGTATTGTGAGACCAACAGATCAGGAGATGACTGTCATTGAAAAGATATTTTGTTACTTACAGTTCCCAAGAGGTGGGGGCATGCCACACTCTGCAGAGCCACATGGGAAAGCGCTGGGGTTGGCCAGGACGTAGAGGCAGTGGTAGAAAAAAACAAAAACAAGGACCTTTATTGTGGTTTCCATGGGAAAGAACAGATGAGACTGGATAAGCAGATTTAGGGTTGGCTAGTCTTAATACTTTCAGCAGGCTCTACAGTATAGGGGCTGTCCTGAGTTATCCTGTTCTAGGTGTACCTAGACTTGAGATAATTCAGGCAATATTGGCTTGGTGTGTAAGAGTAAGATAGAGGATGTGTGTATGGAGATAAGGATGCTCTGAAGTTTGCATATGGAAGACATGGTCATAGATGGGTTTTTGGCTCTCTAACAAGGCAATTGGCTAACCCTGAGAGGAGCAACTTATGCAAGGTCAGTAAGGCCCCAGATGTCAAAACATCAGAATAAAAACACATGCTTAATACAGTAGGCAAGAAATCACAAGAAAGCAGAGAGCCTTTAATTCTGGATAGTATAAATTCATTATGAAAAAAAAAAACCCCACAGGATCCTGACTTGATTTTAGGCATCATTATGCCACTGAAAATCTATGGGGCCTTGTACAAGTCACTTCATCTGACTTTCAGTTTCCTAGAATGAAAAATGAGGGTGATGGATCAGTGGTTTTTTAACTACACTCCCCCACAATCCAACAAAGGCTCTTAGGAAGACCTAGGAGGACCAGCCAAGAAGACTTGTATTTTAGGCCTTTACCCCTGCTTCACTCAGAACAGCAATGCCTTTTACATGCTGGAAGCAAGCGTTGCTAATTGTGAGTACATGAATGCACCACCACCCTCGATAAAGAACTACATCTGAAAACAATTTGAGGAGGAGATAGCTCTTCGTTTTTCTCCTTCCTAGTTCTCCTTCTGTCAGTGCTTGGGAAAACATCCTGAGAATCTGGTTGGTAAAACAGAGGATATTCTGGGCTGGAGCAGATGGCCAAGGTAAGCAAAACCCTCCTATGACGGCTTCTGTGAGTGCCAAGAGCATCCTCATGAGTAAACCAATCACATGCAGCAATTTGCCTGCTGAGGAGGACTCTCAATGAGCTCTCCCTACATCTGTCTCTTGTTATAGTGCTCTGTCCCCACCCTCTACATCAGTCATCCATTTCAGCTAGCAGTAATCCCCAGATCACTCATTCATGCACTGTAAAGTAATAATCTGACCCACCATAAACTTGACCACAGGGCTGGATTACGGGGAGCCCACAGCAATGGGCTTTTTCCCCCAACAAAACATCTTTGAAACCCCTCCCCATTCTCCATGCCTGTTTCTGGTGCCCTAGTTCATATGACATTACTTCTTATCTGGTCTATTTCAGTGGCCTCTTACCAAAGGTCTGCCTACCTCCACTCTCTCCTCCAAATCCTCTGGCACATATTAATAATGGAATACACTCTTCTAAATACTCTTTCCTGGCTCTCCATTTCCATCACCATAAAGTCCATAGGACCTAGATCTTCCGTGTGTTGACTTTAAGATACTGCTTTAACCCTTACTGACGTATGCTTTAGCCCTACCTGATGACACTCCCACTCCTCTTTCTCTCTCACTTACTCAAGTATGACTTATCTTTTTCTTTTCAAGTCTTACAAATGTTGACTTTCCCCATACAACTGTTCCTGTTAAAAGCCACTTTTCCAATCCTAGAGGATAATTTGTATTCCAGGTACTTGTTTACACATCAGTCAGTCCTCTCCAGATACAAGAGTGACATAGTTTTCTAAAACTTGTGTATCGTTTAGAGTAGAACATGGTCCATAATGAGATTATATGCAATTGATTTAATAAAATTTGAGGATCACTGCAATTGCTCCATTTCAGAGATTCATTACTATTGTATATTTCTTTTATCCATTTCTCTATGACATTTCTAACCAGCACAGCTCTAGTTGGATGGTTAGTGAATGACCATATTCTTCAAAATACATTCTTTCTCTGCCAACATTGGGCAGGGAGCAAAGAATCAATCTCTGTATTTCCCCCTCCATTTCCTCCTAAATTCATTCCTAGTTAGGCTTTATCACCAACAACCCTCTGAAATGCTGTGATGTTCATCAGTTATTCCCAGGTTGCTCCATTAAATGATCACCTCTCTTTCTCTGATTCCAACCCTAAGAACCATTTAGTACAGTTGACCATTTTCTCTTTTGTAAAGACTCTTTTTTCCCCTCTTTGATTCTTATACAACATCCTCATACATGGTTTTCATCTTACCTCACCAGCTTCTCTATCTCAGTTACCTGCGTTGTTCACTCTTTCTTAGACTGATCTTTAATGTTTGGTATGGCTGATGGATCAATCTGGCCTTCTCTGAACTCCTTCCCTTGGTGAGCTTGTCCAGTAGTACAGTCTTCATGGCTTTAATTAGCACCTGTTTGTGGGTAACCACCATCTTTTTATCTCTAGTACTGACTTCAGCCACCACACTGCCATATAAAATATCTTTCTAAATATTTTCCTTGGATATGAAATACCATGAATTATGAAAAAACAAATTTTAACCATTTGCCCAATTCACAAACAGTTCTTATAGTAGTTTTGTCATTTTAGTATTGACCCTCTGACCCTAAAATCTTAAAGTCACTCTTCACTTTTTTCTCCCTTTGGATCTTATCAATCTATCAATTTAATATTTAACATAATATTTCAAATTCATTCACTTCTTTTTGTCTCCACTACTATGCCTTAACCCATCATCATTTCTTGGAATCTATTTTAATTCTCCTTATTGGTCTTAATGTTTACACCCTTGTCCCATAAAATTCACTCTCCCCACAGAAGCCAATGTGATTTTTTCAAAATATACACCTGGTTATATGGCTTATCTACTTAAAATCTTCCAATTGTTTCTACTGTAATTAGGATAAAATCTGAACTGCTCACCATGATCTGGAAATCAATTATGAGACCCCTTAAAATATCAAGCTACTGATTATCTTTTTCAGTGTGTCTTACTCATTCTTTGCTTATCTCATTGTGTTCCAACCCTACCCTCTGTCTCTCAAACAGCCCAGTGTTACTATTGTCCTATGGTCTGTGTTAACTCTTCCCTTTTACTATAGTCCTTTCCCCTCATATATTTCATGGCTATTCTCTCCTTTCCTTGATATGTCAGTGGCATTCACAATCACCCATTCTAACATTTGTCTATCATATAATTTTTATTTTCTTCAAAGCAGTTATCACTACTTAAATTATTTATTTGTGTATTGGTTATTTCTCACTTCCCCTCATTATATATAAACATTATGAAATCAAAGACATCAAGTCTTACTTACTGTTTCTCCTCTTGGAAGAGTATCTGACTTACTGTAGGTACTCATTTATTATTTTTTGAGTAAGTAACTAGTTAAGGACAAGATTTTGAAAGCTTTAGAAAGTTGGATTCAAGTCCTAACTCTTCCGTTTCCTATTATGACCCTGGAGAAATCACTTTGACTTTCAGAGATTTAGTTTCTTCATCTGTAAAGACACATCATTACTGTGGTGGTAAAATGAGAGTGTGCTGTTGAAATCCTTATTATGGTACCCGAAATATAGAACACACTCAACAGTGAAAGCTTATTTTATTGTTTTTATAGATACTACCATTGTTACATTATCATTAGTGCCTCAGGACCTGATTATCTCCTCATTATTTTCACTACTTTGGGTTAAGTCTCATGTGCTTCAAGATGTGAATGTTCCTTGCACAAGGTGATGACATCACTGCCAATCATCACCTCCTTATAATCCTCCTTTCAAAACCTCTTGTCTTTGAGTGCACAAAACCAAAGCTCTGAGCAAGTAATGAGCTTAACCTAGGTACATCAAGCTTTGGGACTATACCCAACTTTTCCTTTATATGCCCATACATCTCAGAAGTTGAAAACAAGGCTCATGTTTTCCTGGAAGAAAGATCAGATGAATCCCACACATGAATAACTTCAAAATGAGATTTATTTTTGTTGTGTCAGTCAGTTAGCAGTTGGTGCATAATAAACTACTTTGTAACTTAGTGCCTTAAAACAGCATGCACTTAATTAGCTCATGATTCTATGGTTTGGCAATGTAGGCTGGACCCGGTTGGTGGCTCTTCTGCTGTTCCTGGCTGGGTTCACTCACACATCTGTGGTGAGTGTTGGTTAGATAGGCAGCTTTGTCCCCAGGCCTTGACTGGTTGTCAGATGGGGGTGTCAGGGGCACTTGGGTTCCATGCCTCTCATTTTCCAGCAGGTTAGCCTGTGTTTATTTGCACAGTGATAGGTTATAAGAGCAACAGGATCAAAACCTGTAAGACTTCATAAAACCTAGGCTTCCAAGTGTCACGCTCTCTCTTCCTCCATATTCTGCTGGTGAAAGCCAGTCACAAGGGCAGCTCAGATTGACAGGGCAGGGAAATCAACTTCACTTCTTAATGGAAGGTCATCCAAAGTATTGTGGATATTTTTTGTACCTACTACAATCAAATGGCCTGAGGAAGGTATAAGAGATCTTAACAAACACAGAAATTAACTATGAATAATCTGGAGCATTCGGTTACTGCCATTTCTCAAGTAATATCAGATAGCTCACACCCTATGTCCTGCATCTCCTTAGTGAAAGTCCTTCCATATAGCTCTATGGAATAAAATGCCTGTTCCCATCTGTCTTTCACTTCATTGACTTGTATTTTCCTCTTTTACCCAGTGGCTAGTGTTCTTATCTCTCTTTGTATTTAACAGTTTTGTTCTGTCAGTGATGTAAAAACTGTCATGTTCCTTTATCCCATCCTTTATGATACTATCACATATTTTCTGTTCTGTTCCCTCAGGATTCCACTAGAAAGACACTGCTTAACTGATAATTCATTCAACCATTTTGCTAGTTCATGATCATTTACCATCTTGGGTCAAATGGGAAATTTTGTCCTGGTCTACAGTTTATAAAATGCACCTTTTTAGATAATTTCAAGCAAAGTGATGAGGCTAGGGAAAGAGCAATGTGGGATGAAAGGATGGTGTTTTTAACTTGGGATTAGAATAACTCTTTATGTGTGTAAAGTTAATTCTATTTCCCAGGTTCTAGAAGTTGTGGTGGTGTTCAGACTTTCAAACCATAATGACACATATTACAAAGATCTTTTATTGTTTTCCCAAAGAGCCCAAGGGAGAACCCAGTGCTCTCTATACAAACCACATGCCTCTGTAGGTCCAGAGCACCTGGTGACTCCAGTTCTCAAATTAGTCAAACTGATGATTTGGTGTCCTGTAGCCAAGTATCTAAACAATCAAAAAAACAGATTGAAATTACTGGGGTTTAGGGTGTAATATGAAGCAACCAACTGGGCTAGGAGATGGTTGGTTGACAGGTTGGAGCTGGCTGGCTGGCTGCCCGAAGCAGATGGGGACCCCACTGGTATATGGCCTTCTTGCCAAAGGTGGTAGTGCATATATGGCTGTGGACAGAGGCCTCTTTTTCAATGATACAGTCAGTGTCAGCTGGCTGATTTCAACCAGCCAGAGCAACATTCCATGCAAGAACAAGCTGTACCCCCAGAGGGTTCAGCAGAAGGGTTCCTAGTGAGTGGGTAGTCATCCTTCACACAAATACAACACCCTTTACAAAGCACAATTCCTTGTCTCATTGTAAGACAGCATTTTGTTTTGTTTTTATCAACACATCGTAAGTGAGAAGATTGTTGAGGGTTTACGGATTCTTCCAAGGTCACCTAGAAAATAGCCAAGTCAGGTCTAACACTGAGATGTCCTGAATCTGAGATACTATCTCCTGGGTGCAGATAAAGTTACTTAGCTGTTTGTAGGAGTGACAGTAGTGAATGATGGAGACCAATTCTTACCCGACGTGGACACCATAAGGGAGGGTGGTCAGAGAATACACTCGGACAGTAGTCCTTGGCCATCTGATGTGGGGGTTTTATTAGGCATACTCTCTCTCTGGAATAAGAGGTTTTCCCACTTTGGTGGTGTATCTGTCAAAAAGTGAAGAAGAACAAGTTACAGTCAGCCGTGTGTAACCTCAACACACTCATCAAAAATGATGGAAACAAAGTTATTCTCTCTGCTGCGAAAAAGGATAATGTCTGTGTCTGGTGGTGTCCTTCTTCCCTTGAGAATTGGAATTTATTCTCCCTTGCATTGTCTTGCCCCATGACTACTTGCCACAAGAATGAGGAAGAAGTTATAGGCATAACTTGTAAGGGGACAGGAAATGTTTGCTTCTTATGTTTTAAAGCATTTCTACCTGGCATGCTTTCTCCTGCAAGCCAGCTGCCACCACTGTGGTCTGAGAAGCCCAAGACACAGAGAATGGCCATGCATTGCCACAACAGTCCAAATGACTCACAGTCACAAGCCAGTATCAAGTGCCAGCCATGTGAGTGAACCATTTTTAGAATTCTGGTCAAATCAAACTTCTAGATGACCATAACCTCAGTCACCATCACATGAAACAGAAACAGAAAACCACTCAGCTGAGCCCAAGCAATCCAAATAATCATAAAAGTTAATAAAATTTGGGTGCCTGGGTGGCTCAGTGGGTTAAAGCCTCTGCTTTCGGCTCAGGTCATGATCTCAGGGTCCTGGGATCGAGGCCCACATCAGGCTCTCTGCTCAGCAGGGAGCCTGCTTCCCCTTCTCTCTCTGCCTGCCTCTCTGCCTCCTTGTGATCTCTCTCCCTCTGTGAAATAAATAAATAAAATCTTTAAAAAAAAAGTTAATAAAATTGTTCTTGTTTTAAGCCAGTAAACTTTGGGGTAGCTTATTATTCAGGAACAGGTAACCAAAACAGAAATTAGTAACTGGAGGTGTGATGCTGTTTAAAACAATATCTGGCACTGACTTTAGAACTAAATGCTAGGTAAATGATACAGAGCTTCAAGGAAACCATTAAGGAAGGGCAGGGGGAAATTTTATACCTGAGTCTGAGAAAATGGTTATTCATGTCATTAGTAGTGAAAACTCAGCGACACCATCAGCTAAGGTAACATATAAAGTCGGACATGCACTTAATGAACTTGTTGATTTAACTGAGATTATTTACAGGCAGAATAATGTTAAAGGGGCCACTAATTTTGTTCAACTACATGTGATAATGTCCAGATTTGGAGAGATGGATTACAGAAAGGATTAATCAGTTTTCAGGTAGAATCTAGAAAAACATTTTTAACTAGGAGTTGTTAGGTTCAAAACTAAGTGATTCCCACTCCCTGTACCCCTAAACTGCACCTTTTCACTCTCAGAGAATAACTCCCAATATAGAGAAAAAATGTTCTTAAGGCAAAAATTAAACCCAGGGCACTATGTGGTCTTAATGTCAAGTCTCAAGGGTGTATCTTTTAGACTCTTTGTTAAGATCTTAGAAAGATATAAGGCAGTACCTCTCAGCCAGGCAACGAGTCTTCTAATGCTTTCAAAGTTCCTCATCTTAGACCATTTCTGTTAGAAACGAAGGGTTACAAGAATCTAAATGGTGTTGTTTCACAGTCTCTGACTCCCAACCCAAAGTAAGAAGGGGCTGGTCTCAAAATGACTTCTGGGTTCAGGTTTTGGATAATGGGTTAATATAGACTTTGGCTTATGGAGGGAATTACAAATTGATACACAGGAAACACGCTCAATTTTATTCGAGAGGGGTGGGGGGAAAAGAGAGAAAGGAAGGGGCAGAGGGAGAGGGAGAGAAAAATTTCAGCAGACTTTGCATCCAGCACAGGGCCTGATGTGGGGCTTGATCTCAGGACTCTTGAGATCACGATCTGAGCTGAAATCAAGAGTTGGACGCTCAACTCACTGTACCACCCAGGCTCTCCAACACAACACAGTTTTATTTATTTATTTATTTTTAAAGATTTTATTTATTTGACAGAGAGAGATCACAAGTAGACTGAGAGGCAGGCAGAGAGAGGGGAGGAAGCAGGCTCCCCACTGAGCAGGGAGCCTGATGCGGGCCTCCATCCCAGGACCCTGAGATCATGACCTGAGCCGAAGGCAGAGGCTTTAACCCACTGAGCCACCCAGGCACCCCATAACACAGTTTTATTTTATTTTATTTATTTTTTTTTTAAAGATTTTGTTTATTCATTTGACACAGAGAGAGAGATTACAGGTAGGCAGAGAGGCAGGCAGAGAGAGAGGAGAGAGGAGGAAGCAGGCTCCCTGCCGAGCAGAGAGCCCGATGTGGGCCTCGATCCCAGGACCCTGGGATCATGACCTGAGCCGAAGGCAGCGGCTTTAACCCACTGAGCCACCCAGGCGCCCCCCATAACACAGTTTTAAAGGGTTTTTTTTTTTATAAGCTTGAAATTAAAGGGACAGAGACAGTATAAAATGAAAAGAAATTTTTGGATTCAAACTTGTTTATGTGTAGGAAGAAGGATAAAAGTGCCAATTAGATTCAAACATAGGACATTTATTATAGAAAGCAAAGGGTCACATAAAAGGCAGGACCAATAGCCTAGCAAATATAGCCAAGATCCATGGAGAACCACATAATAAAATAATTGCCAACATGTACCCGGCTTGATTTCAGAATTATTATGAACCATTGACATGCCTTCTATTTCCTAGCTAACTTTTCTTGGATGGGATACAGTGATGGGCAAAAGCCAACAGTTAAATTATCAAGAATTTTTCAAGCTAGTTGACAATATGTTGGCGCATTGAAATTGGCCATAGTGGCAATATTGACAACCATAGAAATTAGCAAACACTACACGTCAGCACTCATCCTGTCCCTAAAGAGTAGTTGGTAAATATTTACTGGTATAACACTAGATGGAAGTGTGAACTGTGGTTCTCCTTTCCCTGCCTCACCTCAACTCGTTCTGTGTAGGGTACTGTGGGTCAGATTGGTCTCTTTAGTTCATTGGGTTTCAAATGGAGAGGAGCCACTTCCCAAAAGTTTGGACCTCAGTTGGATGACAAGATCCTGCTCTTGGAGGCATGACATATATTACATATACCATATTACAGAATATGACAGAGGTCTGGAAGGGAGAGGGAGAGTGTTTTGCAAGTGAAGAGAATATAAGTAATATATAGGCATAAAGCAAAATATGGGTGGCTTAAAGATGCCCACAACTTCTTTGTCTCTCTCCCCAATCTCTCTTGAATCTGGCTAAGTCTGACTGTTCACCTTCTAAAATGTGGCAGACATGATACTGTGCCTGCCCTTCAATGCCTAAACTTTAGGTGACCGGCAGCCTTCACTTCCTCCCACTTACGCTTGGACCCTCCTTCTTAGAACCTAGCTGTGATCCTCTGAGAAGCACAAGCCATAAGGACAGACTGGCTCTATAAAAATGCTCTGGTTGACAGCCCCAGCTGAGCTCCCAGCCAACAGCCAGCATCAAATGTCAGGCATGCTGGCATAAACCATCTCAGAGTCTGAACCCAACAAATCCTGAAGGCAACTGTATCACTAGTCAGCATTACACAGAGCAGAAGAACTGCCTGGCTGAATCCAGTCATTCCAAAGAACTGTGGTTCTTTCTCAGCCATACAATTTTGGGATGCAGTAGCAGACAACCAAAACAATAAACAGCTTCCGTATTAAATGATTTCAGTTTGCGCTATGAGTAGGCAGGAGAAACTCATGCTCAAGGTAGATGTTATAAAGTAAGCCCCTCATTTTATAGATGCATATATCCTAAAGAGGGTGAAGCAGCTTACCAGGTTACAAATCTTAGTGATTGAACTTTCCCTGTAACTCATATATATATGTATATATATATATATACATATATATATATATTTTTTTTAATTTACTTGACAGAGAGAGAGAGAGATCACAAGTAGGCAGAGAGGCAGGCAGAGAAAGAGGAGGAAGCAGTCTCCCCACTGAGCAGGGAGCCCGATGCAGGGCTCAATCCCAGGACCCTGAGATCATGACCCGAGCCGAAAGCAGAGGCTTTAACCCACTGAGCCACCCAGGCACCCAACTCATACATTTTTTAACTCCCATTCTAACCTTTGTTCCCTTTCGTCTGACTTTTTGGCCATTCTTTGACTCTAGTACAGATCACAGTATATTAGCAAAACTTATCCTAATTCTGCTCTCCTACCTCGGACTCGTCCTGCAAATCATGAGAACTCCCCCTCACCTGGTCCTACCACCCAGAAGAAGTACTGGGACTCAGACATTTGTACCCATCCCCTCTACCTACAGCACTTAACTCATTGCCAGGAATGTAGTACATGCCTGACTTGAATTCAATGCCTGCTAAGTCCATCTGTCTCTTTTCTTCACTATCTCAAGCAACATGTATCCAAGAAGCCTTCTTCTGAGACTTGGTGTTCAGCAAGTTAGCTTTCTTCTATATGCAAGGCATTTTGTTTAGCAGAAAGCTGAGGCAGAAGTAGGAGGTAAATACATTGAAATTCATGTAAAGCTCTTAGAAAAAAGAGCACATAAGTTTGAATTACACAAAAAAGTAGACATATATTGTGTATATATGCACACAAATGTAACCACATTAATTTATAAACGGTGATACAACATAGAAAGATCATATGTGCTTTGTATGAAATTTTTCAAAAAATTTGCCGGCAAAAGCATACACAAAACCTCCATATAAGTGTACACACACACACACACACACACACACACACGCATGCACATTCTGTACAACTTTTTTCCTGAACTATGAGAGAGTGACCAAAGAGTCCTTTTTCAAGTTGAAAAAGTTTAGGATATTTTTTGCCCATCAACAACTCAAAACTTAAATGGAAAAAAATCATATTTCAGCGTTGACAGCTGGCTAGAAACCCATGAGGGATTGTCTCCTACTAAACCCCAAGATGGAAAAGAAGGGGAAAAAGGAATATAAATTGGATGAACTCAGGAAAAATTGCTTCTGAATTGTGGCTGTTAACTCCATCATGTTGTGTGATCATTCACATCTATAGTCACGCAGGCTTTTCTAGTTCCATATAATCTTAACATATTGAAGAAAAGCTCATGCCTTGGAAATTTCCAGACAATGCAGTTCAAATTTCCTTGAAGAAATTTTTCTTGACTCACCTCATGAAGTACTCCTTAATTTAAACATCAATGATGCCTGCATATATGTAAACTTTACTTTTTAATAATAGTAATAATAAATTATAATAATTCTTAATAAATGTTCACTATGTGCCAGGCAGCATTTTCACATATTAACTCATTTAGTCTCCCCCTAAATACAATAGTTTTAACAAATGAAGAAACTGAGACAAAGAAAAATTACTTAACTTTACCAGAGTCTTCTATCTGAGGAAATTTCAATAAGGATTGCAATAACCATCATTTACAGAGAATTCACTTAGTGAAGAATAGTTCTGTTACCCAAAGTCAATAAGGTAACTGAGGATCGAAGAAGTTAAGTAATTTGTCCAAGATCATGGTGGAAGAAAGCAGTGAAGCCTGGGTTTAATAAGTCCGGGTCTGTCTTTCTGATATACTACGAATACTTTAAGAAAGAGCTCTTGAACCTTCCACATTATAACCTGCATTAGATGGTTACTACATAATAATGAATGAATGAGGGCACCTGGGTGGCTCAGTCGGTTAAGCCACTGCCTTCGGCTCAGGTCATGATCCCCGGATGCTGGGATCAAGTCCCATATCAGGCTTACTGCTCGGCGGAGAGCCTGCTTCTCCCTTTCCCTCTACCTGCTGCTCTGCCTACTTGTGCTCTCTCTCTCTCTCTCTCTGTCAAATAAATAAATAAAATCTTAAAAAAAAAAAGAATGAATGAATGGGAACAGACTGTATGGCTATTTACGAGAGGAGGTTAGAGGTAGATACACATAACTGCTGATCTTTTGGCCAAGTTATGATCTCTTCATTTTGAGAGATTTCCCAAGGATAATAAAAGTAAGAGATATGAAGAACAGAATTCCTATTTTGTTGTCTGGGATAAAATGCCATGAGACAGGTACTTGAAGAAACTGACAGTGTAGTCAATTTGTAGCCATGTGGAAATGTGCTAGGCCTTTGGGACATCCCAGTTGTCAGCTTTTTCAGGAACAATAAAGATTAATTTTTACTTAAAAAACTTTTTTTTTGTATAATGGTGTATTTTTGAAACAAAGAACTTATTTTTGTCTATATAAATGCAATTTGCATTTCTACTGGAAAAGATCATCTTATCTAGGGGTGAGCAAGTGTGTTTTTGGTGTGAGCACTTCTCTTTATTATTTTTAAACATGTGTTATGTTGGGAGGTAAAATCAAATTAGGTATTATGTGAAAAAAAATTTTTTAAATAAATAGGATTTTTAAAATCCTGAAGTCTTGTTTGGGAACTTTCTCTGAAAATGTTCATGGCGTTAAAATTGTGCTATAACCCCTGTTTACCATGGGTTTTTTTGTTTTGTTTTGTTTTTTTGTTTTTTGTAAATAAACAAGAAGGGGGTTTATCTTTCTATGATAGATTATCTTTCTATGCATCCTTCATTATGGTTAAGAACATGGGCTCTGAGATCAGGAAGTTCATAACTGAAATATTGACTCTGACATTTCCAGCTATCTGGTCCTGGACAAATCACTTAAACTCTCTGGGTATTTGTTTCCCCATGTCTAAAATAGTGGTAATAACAGCTATCCCTGTGACATGTTGGGAAAGTTAAGAAATGAGATAACACAGCTAAAATATTTATCTTAGAACCCAACTCTTGGTAAAGGATTTACAGCTACGATCGTACCTATAATATGATTACTATGTAAATTGAATGTGTAAATTTCTGGTTATTAAATGTGGGTGAGGTGGAGGGAGGGTCTTCAAAACTTAAAAATAAGCCAATATTTTCATTATCTCTGGCTAAAACACAATTTACTGGTTGGCGTATCATATATTTTTGTGTTAGTGTTTATATTTAGACTGATTTTGTTTGGATAGATGACATAGTTATTTATATTTAGATAGAACTGAAGATCCTTTGGAGATGAAAAAGGGAAAGAGGAGCTAAACATCATTGTGCTGTAAGACTTGAAGTCCCCTGCTAAATATCAGACTTCAGTCACTGATCACATACACACATTACTATTGCAAGAGAAAATTAGTCTGATTTAAATATATATATATATACATACATATGTATGTGTGTGTGTGTGTGTGTGTGTGTGTAGGTAAACATTCCCAGAGGGTTTCTGATAGCACAGTAGATTTAATGATTTGAATAAGTCTTTTTTTTTAAGATTTTATTTATTTGTCAGAGAGAGAGTACAAGCAAGGGTAGCAGCAGACAAAACAGGCAGAGGGAGGAGCAGGCTCCCCTCTGAGCAAGGAGCCTAATGTGGGACTTGATCCCAGGACCCTGTGATCACTACCTGAGCTGAAGGCAGTCGCTTAACCAACTGAGCCACCCAGTTGTCCCGATTTGAATAAGTCTTGAGTGTCCACATGTGAAAAGATGAGATAAATGGAATGCACATGTAATACAGACCCTGTATTATTATCTGAGGACATTATTTGCAATAATATCAAAGTCAATATTTCAATTATCAACTTCCTGATCTCAGAGCTCAAGTTCTTAGGATCCATGCATAAGGATGCATAGCAAGAACAGATAATCTATTGTAAACCCCCTTCTTTTTTATTTACCAAAAACCAACAGACAAGCAAAAACAAAACAAAACAAAAACAAAAACAAAAAACGTGGTAGACAGGGGTTATAGCACATATTTAATGCCATGAACATTTTAGGAGAAAGTTCCCAAATAAGACTTCAAGATTTAAAAAATCTTATTTATTTAACTCTGGCTGTCCAACCAAACATGTTCTCTTGCAGAGAGTATGTGTGTGATTCCTGCAGCTACTGTAACAATTGGCCATGAACTGGATGACTTAGGATGAGGGAAATTTCTTTTCTCCCAGTGCTGGAGGCCAGAAGTCTGAAATCTGTTTCACTGAAAGGAAATCAAGGTGTTGTCAGGGCTATGTTTGCTCCAGAGGCTCTAGGGAAGAATCTGTTCCTTGCCTCTTTTAGCTTCTGGTGGCATCTGGTGTTTCACTAGGTTATTAGGCTTATTGCTGTATAGACTATGACACAAGTCAGCCAAGGTCAAAAGGCATGTAAGTACCACCCAGGGACAAGACCAATGCATGATTTGAGGTTGTGGAAAAAAGACAAGATGCACACCAGACTCGAGAAAGAGAGCACAGAAGATCCAGCCCTTCCTATATGTTGGTTGCTCATGGCTAGTGGATCCATTGTGCAGCACGGGCTCGACTCTACTTCCTGCAGCAGGAGAAGGACCCTCACCCTAGACCTGTGGGGTCTGAATTAAAGAAAGCTGGGGTTGTGCCTGAGGGCTATTGATACATGCATAGCTTAGCAGTTCCGAGAAAAGTTTACATGTGCCCCATACAGAGGGAAAAGGATCATACGGTCTATGCTCTGATCTCTTTGTAGGCAGTGCAATTTCTGAGCTTGTTGTATACAGAGCACAGGGTTCTGAGTGGGAACATAGGGAATGTGTCAGGCTGCTCTTAGACCCATCCCTCATAGCTGGCATTTCTTGACTTGTCACAGCACTCCGAACTCTTCCCCCTGGTTATATTGCTACCTCCTTTTCTGTTCCTATCAAATCTCCATCTGCTGTCTCTTTAGGGTCTCGTAGATCATCCAGGATAAACTCCCCATGTCAGAATCTTTTTTTAATAGGATGTGCAGAGTCTCCTTGTCTTTATGAAGTAAAATTGGTAGACTTCAGGGATTAGGGCTTAGTATCTTTGGGTAGCCATTATTCAACCTACTATAGACTAGAACCATCCCTTGGAAACAATGATTCCATCAGATTTTACACTCCCCTGACTCCTTGACTTCTAGGTATCGTCACAGGACTAGCTATGATCAAAGGAATGTAAGTTAAAGTAAGACTTTTCAGAAGAAGGATAATCTCCTCCATGTTCTTCCTCCCCTTCAGCCTGTGATGATAAGGTTCTAGCATGTGGTGGGATCATGAGCTCTACGGATCCTGCGTTGCTGAATCACTTTATGGAGAAAAGGTGTCAGATGACAGAAACAACATACTTTTGATGTGCAGTGTAAGTGAGGGAGGAAAAAACCCCACAAAACAAAAAACTCATACTATGTGTTTAAAAGCAATTGATCTTATTGTGATTTATGTGATCCTTATTTTAGCTATAAAGGAACTGAACCCCATAAAGGCTAAATAACATTCTCATATTCATACAATTCATATCTGGCAGTGTTGAGATTTGAACAAAATAGAGAAGCCACATTCCTGAGCCTAAGGTTTTAACCATAGTAACATCCACTGTCTTATCTATTATATCAGAAATTCCACATTCGACACCCATTGTTAACAAGTGGGTCTTTAGGAGTCCTAGGTCAAAATTTCTGAGCATGTACCCTGTCCACTGAAGGTCATGGAGCACATAACACCTAAGTTGAAAGTCATGGTCAGTCACACACACACACACACATACACACACACCCCATTAGATCATAGTTTCCCTCCTGTATGGCTAAAGAAATAATAAACATTATATTTTTACATTTGCAGCCAGGCTGACCTTGCTATGTCACCTGATTTTTAATCCCACTCTCTGCCTGAGTTCCCCACCAGCATCCTTGCTTGAACGTATCTCCCTGCTGCTACATCTCACTGACTCTGGACCTTGTCAGTCTGCCTTTCTTTCTCTTTTGGAGGACCTTCTTGGACATGACTTCTAGCCCTGCTGACTTACAGAATCTGCCAGTTCACTCTCTCATTCAAGTTTCAAGTCTGGCTCATTATGCTTAGTTTGTCTGTTGGTGTAGAAGCCCTGAAACCATGTGCACAAAAACCCTGCCTTTGAAATAACTGAACTAAAGTGAGTTGAGGAAAATTAGGGGAGAAAGCAGGAATTCAGTGTCCAGTGTTGATTTTAACAAACAAATGAATGAACAAATAAAACACTTCATATTATATCTCCTGGATAAAGACGAAGCATGGTCTTTTAAGTTTTGAGAGAGAAAGAAGTATTCAGATGATGTGTCCTGAGAACTAATAGCCACTTATCATAGCCTGTAATTGACTTCCGTGCACTCACCTAATCAGTACATGCAAGACATCCCTTCCCCAACTGAAGATTTTATAAGCGCTTCTTCCCAAGTAAGTCAAGGTAGATAGTCTGCTTTTGGAATTGTGCTGCCCATATAAGGAGCTGGCAGTGAAAATCTTTGTCCCCTGGTTGTCTATGAGTTTTCAGAACCTTTGAGAAATATGGAAATGTACATGGTGCTAAGAAAAGAAACAGTCTTATATTAACTTTAAAACAAAAGCAACTAAAGTGAATAATAAATTTTTTAAAAAGCCCAAACTGATAAAATAATCTCAATAATTTGTTTCCCAGTTGGTTCCTCAACTCTGGGAGTGCTCCATCAGCATTGATTTTTTTTTATTTTAAAAGTAATATACTGACATCAATAAAGGGACTTATTTTTATATTAAATGAAGATTATCCTATGAACCTAAGACAACAGCTGTGATCACTTTTATCTGAACTGATTCTCAACTGATGCAATAAAAGTATCAGCCCTAAGAAACTTTAGAGTTAAAAAAATAGGTCAGCCCTCATCCATAATTCCCTAATGCATAATCACTTGCCTATTGTCCCCTTTAATTCATACCCCTCACCAAGAGAATGGTTCCTTATTTAATAGGAAGTACACAAGAGAGGGTGACTAGACATGAATCCACTTAATCTTCTTCCAAGCCTGGCTGTTTCTCAGCTCATTTTTTTCAATTCAATTTAATTAACATATAGTGTATTATTAGTTTCAGAGGTGGGAATTAGTGATTCATCAGTTGCATATAACACTCACTGCTCATTACATCATGTGCATCTTAATGCCCATCCCCCAGTTACCCCATCCCCCACCCACCTCCCCTCCAGCAACCCTCAGTTTGTTTCCTAGAGTTAAGAGTCTCTTAGAGTTTCTCTCCTTCTCTGTTTTTGTCTTATTTTTCCTTCCCTTCCCCTATGATCCTCTGTTTTGTTTCTTAAATTCCATGAGTGAAATCATAGGATATTTGTCTTTCTCTGACTGACTTTTTTTCTTTTGCATAATACCCTCTAGTTCCATCCACGTCATTGCAAATGGCAAGATTTCTTTCTTTTTGATGGCTGAGTAATATTCACATATATATATATGTATATGTGTGTGTGTATATATATATATATATATATATGCCATATCTTCTTTATCCATTCATCCATATTTTGCCTATTGTGGACATTGTTGTTATAAACATTTGGGTGCAGGTGCCCCTTCAAATCACTATGTTTCTCAGCTCATTTTATGTCCTTGAACAAATACCTCCCTTCAGTGATTGCTAAGAATCCTTATCCCTATAAAATACTAAAATAAAGCACAAATACATACATGTAAATACACCCGATCTTGTCTAAATGACTGCAGTACCTTATTCAGTGCATCATCACATACTGCTGGGGTTCGGGAGTGATGGTGAGGAGGATTTGGGAGAGA
Organism: Ailurus styani; assembly: GCA_002007465.1. Classification (NCBI taxonomy): domain Eukaryota; kingdom Metazoa; phylum Chordata; class Mammalia; order Carnivora; family Ailuridae; genus Ailurus; species Ailurus styani. Next base: position 3,044,608 of record LNAC01000153.1, read on the forward strand.
CACAGCCAAAGTGAAATACTATCAAACTCAGAATTTTCTGTGTCAACCTACTGACAGTACCACAGCCTCTGCTCTCAGCTCTGGTCTTGTCTTGGTACCCACCTCTTGCTAGGATGTTATGTTCTTGGCTTATTACTTTAGTGCTGTATCTGAGAGTCCTTAGAACTGTATTTGGTTTCAAGTATAGACCCTCTTTGATCCTATTTAGATTAAAATTTATTGGTGACTTTTCATTCCCATTTTGGAGCTGATGGCTTAAAAGGGCACTATATGGTGTATCTGGAAAAAAACACTAGTCCTTGGCATCCTCTGCTCACAGGGACCTCACTGTTTTTCCCAGCAGCTCATGTATTTTGAACCATTTGACAGATGATATGGGGTGGAAGGATAGGGGAAGAGGCAAGTCTAGTTTGACTTACCTGTATTTCTTTGAAGGAGGAAAAGGAACTGACTTACATCTCCATAAACCATACTGGATATTGGAGATTATTACCCGACTGCTGTTCCTGAGAACAGTGAATGAACCCTGTGTAGAAATCAGTTTTTCTTTAGGACTAAGTCACTAAGTCACTAGGCTGATGGAATATTGCTTTTTGGAGATAAATTATGCCTTTAATTTTGCAAATGCGTCTGGAGCTGCAAAAGCACATACATCTAGAAGTAAAATTAAGAGCAATGCCTTAGATTAGGAAGCATCCTGATTTGCATTCTGCTGAGCAGGACCAATGGGCAGGGAGTGGCCTGAGTCCCTCATTTTCTAGGATTTAACATTCAATGTCTCACTGACTATGCTGTTGTGTTTTATTTTCCAAAGTCCCTATAGCAGCATGTTTATTGGCCTTTAATTAAAAAATATACTCTAATCAATAATATAAAAGGATGTTGCTCAAGAGCTTTTTATTCTGCAAATGTGTGTTGTGATAGGAAGCAGGGTTGTGGGCATATTTAAGTGGAAGCACATTTCTCTCAAATCCTGTACTTGATTTTCTTGAAGGTCCACAGACAGCAAGAGATAAAGTATCAACTTTAAATTTTTCTCCTTATTTTTTAGTTGCTATTAGAAATAAACTAAACCATTTAAAATGGCAAAGGACGGTCTGATTATGAATAGGAAACCTATTGTCTTCCTGTCTGAGCTCCTCTGATTTCTTCATCTTCGAATGAAAGACAGGATAAAAAATCAAAATATAGCCTTACTTATCTACACACACCATATGTTCATGCATAAATTAAACATATTTACGCAGATACATACATATACATACACACATGCACAGCTATATATCAATGTACATAGGGGTATCTACCATATTCATATACTTGTGCATATCCTAGACCCCATACATAGAGAAACCCTGAGGCACATAGTTATATATACACATTCATACATAAAAACCATGGAACATTTCTTTCTGCTAGAATGCCCAAGCCCGAGTCCACAAAACCCACGGATGGGAGTTTTAATCCAAATTCATTCTTACTACAATATTAATTAAATAGTTCTCTCTCTCCTCACTTGCTCAACCTCCATTTCTTCTCCCTGGGATTAAAACATATCAGTTGTTATCCAAAGTCAAGTGTGCATGTGGCTGTTGTCAGGAATCCATTTTTCATTAATGTGAGTGACCAGTTGTATCATAAGCATCTCCAGCTGCTAGACCAGAGTCAGCTAAATGCTGTCGAGTAAATCATAAATCATTACTGTGTCAATGAATTCCCTCTCTGGGCAGCAGAAAGCTAATCTCTGTATGTGTTTAATTGAAAAACAAATGATGATGTGAGACCCTCTTTAGATGTGTTCAAGTCTTTTTGGTGCTACTTAAAAATCTAATTTTAACTTTTTTTAAAAAAAGATTTTATTTAATTTGAGAGAGAGAGAGAGAGAGAATGAGAGAGAGGAAGCTTGAGAGGGGAGAGGTCAGGGGAAAAGCAGACTCCCCGCTGAGCAAGGACCTCCCCCCCACAATGTGGGACTCAATCCTGGGACTCCAGGATCATGACCTGAGCCAAAGATAGCTGCATAACCAACTGAGCCACCCAGGAACCCCTTATTTTAACTTTTTGAGGAAACATCATACTGTTTTCTACAGTGGCGGCACCAGTTTGCATTCTCATCAACAGTGCAAGAGACTTTACCTTTCTCCACATCCCACAACCTCTGTATCCGCCAATACCAACTGTTTCTTGTGTTGTTGATTTTAGCCATTCTGACAGGTGCGAGGTGATATGTCATTGTAGTTTTGCTTTGTATTTCCATCATCAGTGACGTTGAGCATCTTTTCATGTGTCTGTTGACCATCCATATGTCTTCTTTGGAAAAATGTCTATTCATGTCTTCTGCCCATTTAATTGGGTTATTCGATTTTTGAGTGTTGAGTTTTTATAAGTTCTTTATATATTTTGGATACTAGTCTTTTTATCAGATATGTCATTTCCAAATACCTTCTCCCATTCTCTACGTTGCCTTTTAGTTTTGTTGATTGTTTCCTTCACTGTGGAAAACAGTATGGAGGTTACTCAAAAAGTCAAAAATAGAACTATCCTACAATCCAGCAATCACACTACTAGGTATTTACCCAAAGGAAACCAAACTGCTAATTCAAAGGGATACATGCACCCTGATGTTTATAGCAGCATTATCTACAAGAACCAAATTATGGAATTAGCCCAAGTGTCCATCAACTGATGAATGGGAAAGGAAGATGTGGTGTGTATGTGCATATACACACACATGTATCTCCAGTGGAATATTATTCAGCCATAAAAAAGAATGAAATCTTGCATTTGCAACAGCATGGATGGAGCTAGAGAGTATTATGTTAAGTGGTATAAAACAGAGAAAAACAAATACCATTTGCTTTCACTCGTAAGTAGAATTTAAGAAACAAAACGAATGAGCAAAGGGGGGGAAAAAGAGACAGAGAAGGAAAGCAAGAAACAGAGTCTGAACCATAGAGAACAAACTGATGGTCTCCAGAGGGGAGTTGGGTAAGGGGTTGGGGGAATAAGGTGATGGGGATCAAGGAGTGCACTTGCGATGAGCTCTAGGTGACGTATGGAAGTGTTGAATCATTGTGTTGTACACCTGAAACCAATACTACACTAACTGGAATGTAAATGAAAACTTAAGAAAATATTCTAGATTCTTCTATGCTGCTCTTGGCACTCTTTGATTTTGCCTAGTTGCTCGGGTTGCATTAAGGGAATTGTGAATATCTGAAGAACTGGGTTTTAGGGGGTCTTGTAGTAGAAGAGTTCTGGGAGAAAAAATTGGGAAGTTTATTCTCATAAGAAAAACTGACCTTATTCACTTCATCATCCATCAACTTAATTTACCCACTAAATGCTTATTAGTGTATCTATTCTGTTAGGCACCACACAAAGCCCAAAGATACAGTATAAGCAGAAGAGTCATGGTTTCTGTCCTTATATGTTATGCATTCTCGAGGAGGAAGAAAAATGAATGGAATAAATAATCATAGAAGTTAAGTGTAATACTACAATATCTAAGTGTTTTTGAAAGAACCTAATTTGAAAGGTAGTTGATCTGACATTTTAAAATGACCCTCCTTGGGGAAGTTCCATTATAACTAAAATCTGAAGAACAAGTAAGGTGTGAGGTAATCCGAAATAGAGAACACAAAGTTTTGCTCACAAAGACTTATTTTGACTGGGTATTATATTTATATTTTATGCTTACCTCATGTGTCTTCCACCAGAATATAAGCTCCATGTGATCAGGGAACTTGCTTTGTTTTCTACTTACCCCCAACAGTCTGGCCTGGTGTACGCTCAGTGCTTGGTGATATTTGTTTTAAACATTAATTCTTTTTTTTATTATGTTCAGTTAGCATTAATTCTTGCTCAATACTTATAGTCCCCTAAGAGATTGGTAATATTTTGCTTCCTTTCTTACATCAAAAAGGTTAAGGACTGGGAGGGAAGAGTGACTTTCCCCAAATTAACAGTACTCAACTCAGGTCCATTTGACTCTTTTTTTTTTTTTTTTTTTTGACAGAGAGAGATCACAAGTAGGCAGAGAGGCAGGCAGAGAGAGAGGAGGAAGCAGGCTCCCCGCCAAGCAGAGAGCTGGATGCGGGACTCAATCCCAGGACCCTGAGATCATGACCTGAGCCCAAGGCAGAGGCTTTAACCCACTGAGCCACCCAGGTGCCCCCATTTGACTCTTAATTACTCTGCTCTCCTCTCTTTGAACTGAGGCCAATATGTTCATAATAGGATAAAATATGGAAGCAGAAGACATTCTCAGCAGTAGGGAAATGGTCAAGCCAAGTATATCATTACAATATACTATATTATGTGATATCATATAGTAATAAAATGTAATTACATAGGTTATTAGTAAAACCCCTAGTGTACACGCCCATATGTGGACATCCTGTATAAAATATGTTCTTCTAAAACTATGTATTAGTGCATCTTACATGCATCAACACTGCTAACTGTAATGGAATGTATGAACATTATTTTAAGATGAATCCTATTTGCTTATCATCTGCTTATAATCATAATATAGGCTGTGAAACTAACTCTTTCCTCCATTACCTGCTAGCGACAGAACTTTGGGCAAGTTAGTAAATTTATCTGAGACTTTGCTTTCTCCTTCATTAAACATATGGGGACAGTAAGTATCTCTCTAGAATTTTGTGATTGTTGGAAATAATGTTTGTAATGTGTGTGGTGTATAGTTAATGGTGGCTGCTCAGTGAATTCCCTCGATGGTGATGACAATAATGATAGCAATGATGATAGAAGCAACACTGATGATGAATTAGGGCAAGTGAGACGTGCATAGATAGCAATAATAATGTACACAGGATGGTAGGAATACCTTACAAGCAGCTTACATATTTCACAAGGGAAGTTCAAAAGGAGATGTATGTTTATACATAACATTAAGGGAAATAAGTTATGCTAATTAAGAGAATGAGAGCATAAAATAAATATATGTTCTGATTACAAATATGTAAAAGCATACAAAATGTACAAGAGCATCTAAAGTAAACTGAAGTAATTTCTATATTTTTCTTATAGAGTAACTTCAACTGTAGTAAAACACACACGCACATACACACATGTGTGGACACACACACACAATGAATCCATGGCTTTGGTCCAGTTTCCAGTGGACACCTGTACCACTGAAAAATACCCCCCTTTACAATAGGCAGACCTGGATCTCTTGGCCGTCAAATCACTACCAGGCAAAGATAATCAGTCAAACTTCCATCTTCTGTTAGAAGCTGAGAAGGTGTTTGTGGACTGCAGTGTCCCCTTCTATCAATTGACCTTGGGACATGTGCCTGTCATGAGGATGGCTAGGAACTCACTCGAGGAGGTTCGGGAATTCCCAGATGGCAGAAGGAAAGTATAATTATGAGGTAAATTTAGTATGTGGGTTTGAAAGGGCCAAAAAGTCCTTGTAGCTCCTCTTTCAGAAGGTAGACCCTCCTTCCCCACTTGTGTGATGCACCTTGACTAATAGGAAATGACGGATGGGTAATTGGGCAGGTTCTAGAGCTTAGGCTTCAAGACACCTTCATCCTCTGTGTTTTCACTTTTAGAAAGTTTCTCTGAGGCCATCATGCAGGAAAGCAAGACTAGCCTACTAAAGAATGAGAGGCCAAAAGGAAGAGAATCAGTGAGCCCTGGTCTAGAACTTACACCGGTTGTGAGACATCAAAGTGGTGGACCTTCCAGCCCAACTGTGTATGACTCATGAATAAAGCAGGTGAAACCAGTCCAGCCAGTTCTTTGAATTGTGAGAAATAAAAATCTCTGCTGTTTTAAGTCACTAAGGGAAGGGGAAATTTGTGACACAGAAATAGATAAATGATATATATGGTCATGGGGATCAAGGGAATTCCATAAGTGCCTTTCTTTTTTTTCTCCCTACAAAGCAATATAGATGAAAGGATTGGGGTTGGTGACATCTTTAAATATGATACCATGAAAAGGAAATGACCAATGGTTGTGGGTCCCACAATTAAAACAGATTTATTCTTTTAATAGCTACGTGGGAATCTGGCCAACACTTGCATTCCCTCTTTGCTCTGAAGCTGTTCCTCTTGTTTGCTTGCTCCTTCTTCACCCATCTCTCCTCACTTCATCTCTCCCACATAGAACATGGTGCTGCAGAAGTTTGCCCTCTATGATGCAGAATAATTTCACTCTGTCCTACTCATATCCATTCATTTATTCACCCACCCATTCACTCTCTCACTCGTCAAACATTTATTGATTATTTACTTTAGGCAAGGTAATATGCTAGAAATATAATGGTATGTTAACAAGAAATCTTGCCACCGTTGCATATTCCAAACCTATCAATCTGCCCAGAAGAGAAAATAAAAGAACTGTCCATTTCAAAGTACCCATCCTGCTAGAAATTGCTAGGGAAGTAGTTATGAAATTGGTATTTTATTTCATAATATAGGTAAATGTCTTTGCACACACATGTTTAACTATGTGAGGGTAGTATATGTGAACTGTGTGTATTTCCGTATGAGTTTATTCATGTTTTATGGGTGTCTATGTACAGGTGTGGATATATACGCTTTACTTGCTCTACGTGAGCATATTTATCTTGGTGAATGCATATCACATACATGTTTTGACTTGTCTGTGCCTGTGTGCACATGTGCCCACTCTTATGTGCAGAAAGTATGATCCAATATGAGTACACTGATGCTTTGAGTGTACATGCATATGTGCATGTGAACATGTTTGTGTCATGAGCTGACAAAAGAAACATGGTTTTATTTTTGACCTGCTTCTATCAAAGTAGGGGCTTCTCATAACTTTGATTTAAGTGTCCTTGCCTTGACATTTCTGATGGTGTCAAAAATGTTAAGAGACAGGATGGTCCCCAAGCTCCCCACATCCTCCAAGATTCAGTGTACTATTTATTCATCTGTATGCTTCACTCCTGGGCGCTAATAGTCCAAAAGGAGACAGCAGCCATCATTTAAATAAACAGATCAGTCCCATCAGTATCATTATGAAATAATCAACAACAAAATATTGGTAAGGAAGAGTGTGAATAAGTTAGGGTTTGACAAAATGGAGCGTTGATATTTTATGCTGTCTTTATAGAAACAATAAGACTGCCAATCAAGAGCCTTGGTTATACAAGCTGACCTCTGAAAGGTCATCAGCTACACTAATTAAAGACTAGGGAATTTTACTGAAACCCATTGATGACATGGATTGCTGACAGAACACACTTTCTAGGCTGTTAAATGAGCAAGACCTCAGTTAGCAGTCATCACCCATTTGCAATGAATTACGCACTTCTCTTCCACATTGCACCCTTAGGAAGCCTTAATGGGCAATGTATTTTATTTTTCTAGATTTAGCAATCACACAAGATAATGATGCAGTGAGCTTCCCATTGTCTTACCTTGGAGACGCTTGCTTGCTCAATATGTTCAACAGTTATGCTTGGGAGGTCCCAGCCTCATCAAGAAATTCCAGCCACAAACAAACCAATAAAACTATTAGGTAATTTGTTGTTCTACCCTCAGAACAAACTTTTTAAGCATTTGAAAAATCCTGAGGAACCCCCCACTTTATTAATCAGCCTTGCTACAAATAATGAATAATGCACTCTTTGAAACAGACATGTAACAACAAAGCATTTTCTGTTTGCCACTAACATACATTCATTATTTCATTTTCCCCTGTAATATTCCTTAGAGGTCCATGATGAAATGGAGGCTTAGAGAGGATCAGGGGACGCACAATGGCATATAACCAGAAGGTGGAGCAATCTGGTTTAAAACCCAGGTCTGTTTATACATTTATTCATTAACTATGTGTTTGTGGATCACTGTCCATATACCAGACCTTCCTCTAGCAGTTTGGAATATAGCATTGAACAAAACAGACAAAAATCCCTTCCATGAGAATGGACTATTGAACTTCACAATGTGGATATCATTGCTGACCTTGGTAAGAGCAGTTCTAGTGGTCATGAGTAACTGGACCATCTCAAAAGATATTGGGAAGAAAGGATCGGAGATAGGTGTAGATAAGACGTTTATGTGGTTTTGCAGAGGATGAAGGCAAGAAAGCAGAGGAATAGGGCAAAAAGGAAAAGGGTTTAAGCAGTCAAGAGATTTTTGTCTTCTTCTTCAATTGTTTCACCCAAGCTTGTTTGTGTGGTGATAAGAATGACCTAGTAGAGAAGAAAAAAGAATGGTATTATTGAAAGGGAAGGAATGATTGTGAGTACGACATTTTCGAGTAGGTGAGGGAGGGTGGGGGCTAGTGGACAAGTGAAGGAGTTGGCTTGAGACAGGAGTATGGACAGCAGAGGATCAAGGTTTAAATATTAATTTACGTGGGGGGATCAGAGAATATGGAGACATGCTTGACAGAGGTGGGAGCTTATGGGAATTCTGTTCTAATTGCTTTCATGTTCTCAGTGAAAGAAGATGCAAAATCATCGGTGGAGACTGATCATGGATTCAGAGAGCTTTGGAGACTGGTGCAGAAAAGAAAAGGTAGAAACAGTCATGTAGAAGAATAGGAGGGCACTGAGCCAGCATCATTGATATCATGCCAGCCAACAGGAAGGCCTAACTTAAAATCTGACTCTGCTTTTAACTATTGCAATAAACTACCTCTTTTGATACGATTCTTCGCTCTTTCAGTTTCCTATTTCTTTATCTCTTTTGCCCAGAAGAGAAATATGAATTTGTGGCCACCTCCTTTGTCCAAACTTAGAAGTACTAGACCTCAGTAGCAAATTAGTCATTTAATAGCATTATGACTTTGGACTTATTAGACTTAAATTTCCTCTTTTATAAAATATATAAAATTTGATACATTTACTGTTGTAAAGTTCAAAAAACTACTTTATGTGAAAAAACCTTGTTGACTCTCAAGTACCATGTTAATATGAGTCTCTTTATGCTTTCATCTGAAGCCTCTATAATAATGTATGTACAATATTTTATGTTTTGTTACATATATTTACATAATTTCTTAATTTATTTGTCTCTACCATAGTCTTGTGTGTAAATCAGCGTGCTTAATATCATCCTCATTTGGTAAAGGAGGAGATGAGGGTTGAGATAGTTGGAGTGATTCACTGGATTTCTCCAGTCTATTCTGGCTTCTACAAAAATTCAAGGCAGCTGATTTACACTGAAGAGGCCTCGGTCACAGAACAAGAACAGGTATATTAAAATAAGAAGAAAGCAAATCAACATTCAGAACCCTAACGTTATTCCTCAGTGTTTCTATGACAATTTAAGTCTAATGACTTTTGAAGATTCTAGAATGCAGGGGCCTCTGCTTGAAGAACTGTCAGCCACAAGAACTAAAGATAGAGATTTTTAGGGCACTCAGAAGTCCCACATAGAATAGCAAAGGGAAAGAAAGAATTGCACAAAGGGGAACCAACTCCAAGTTATGTGAGTGTTCTTCTGAACCACCTAAGTAATTGCAGACAAGCAGAGGAAGATATTGAGTCTTTCTTTACAAGACAAGATAGAGAAAAAGGGCTGGGATAATAGGCACTTTTTCAAACCTTGAATCTCATGTTTAAGTATGCACAACACATTTTAATTATCATCACTATTATACCATTCATCACCATGCTGCATTGTAATAAGGAGTAATGGAATGCATTGTCCCTTTCTTACATTAAACGTGTCAAGTACCATAAATAGGACAATTGACATAATTGCTATAAATCCCAGGGTGTGTATGCATGTGGGTGGTAGTGGGGAAAATGATCGCCCAACTCTCACTCACAGTATTCCAGGATGAATTTGCATAATTGGATCTAAAAATGGTATGTCACCATTAAACGTACTCACAATTCTTGCCTCTAGCTCACAACCATTCTCGTCCCCCTGTTTAGAGAGGAGGGGCTGCTAGACTTTTCGTTACATTCTTATAAGGCCTCCCTTCTATTCTGTAGGCCTGTTGGAGATATAAAGTAGGGCTGATATTGGAAATGAGCTCATAGTTTGTTAAAAGAAACCTTAGTTAATTATCTTTGGGTAACAAAGGGGCATGAAAGATTTTACATTTTCAGAGAAATATACAAATTGAAATCAAACAATCTCCTCTAAAATATTCATATTCCAGAATACATCTTGACATATTGGAGGAAGAAGGCCAGAATCAGCCATCTGACAGGGATTTCAGACACAGTTTATCTAGAAAAAAACATTGTGAACTTGTTATGCTATCTTAACTTCTTTTAGAAAATCACCCCAAAGCAATCGTCAACCGGAGACGTAGGTGGTAAAAATACAACCTTAACTTCCCTTTAAAAAAATAATGTAGAAGATCATTAATTTTAATACTGGAGAAGGATAGCTGAAGTCATTGAAAGATGAGAGTCCTGGTAAATTCCTGGAGTCAGTTCTCTATCCCAGAACAGTCCAAGCAGACCTGTCCAATCTGTAGAATGGCAGAGACTAGTTACAGATATTACATCCTGAGTTTTGCCTTTCACTGAAGGATTTCACCCTTCATCCTTTCCACAGTATTGGTCCCAGAACCATCTTTCCATGAAGTATGTTGATACCCCACTTGGCCAATCTTAAATTTTGTTTTCTCTTATAGGGGATCAGTCTTTCCCAAAGTGTGCCATTTTGAACACATTTGGAACACTCAGTCTTATTCTGCGCTCACTCTAATTCATTTTTCTTAATGCATTTTGAGGGATTCCTCTAAAAGTTTGGATGAATCCTGCCATTCCTGCACTTAACAAACTTTAATGTCTTCCCCTCGTCCTTAGGATAAAATTCAGACTTGGGGTCATGTTCTAAAAGGCTCTTTCTGAATTGGCTCCTGTCCAGTATATACCACCCTCATTGTTCATCTCCCTCCCTACTCTTACCTCTAACCCAGACTCCTTCAGCCTCCCACCTTTTTACTGAATGCGTTAGGGGCCACACTGAGCCTCCTTCACATTTTTTAAGTCACCATATTCTTCACAGTCAGGCCAAGACACAGGATTTTAAAACCGTCAGGGGCACCCTGCCCAGACTGGTAAGTTGTACCATCTCTTGGATGACTTGTACTCATTCTTCTGATGTAACTTAAATATTACTTCCACTGAAAAGTCTTCATTGACAGTTGAGTGAATGAATTATGTAGGCATTCAGATAACCCAACTAAGGGCTTTCCTAACTTCTATTTCTACTACCTTAGCTTTCTTTCCCATCTCTGTATATGATATTCCCAGCTGTGCTCAGGTCAGAAGCCTGGGAGTTAATCTTGGTATTTCCTTTTCCCTCACTCTCCCAACCCGTTCCCCAATACAGTACTTCAAGTTATCTTGCCTTATTCAAAAATATGTCCTGAATCCATCTACTTTTCTCCACTTCCACTAGACCATCCTAACCCAGGCAGTCATTTTCTTTTCATTGTTTTGTCTCTCCATGTACCCTCTGTTTCATTCCTGGGCACCTACAGTCCATTCTTCGTCACCAGGAATGATTATTTGAAAATGTGAGTCAGACTCTGTTATGCTCCCTGATTAAAATATCTTTTTTTAAAAGATTTTATTTATTTATTTGACAGAAAGAGAGAGATCACAAGTAGGCAGAGAGGCAGGCAGAGGGAGGGGGAAGCAGGCTCTCCGCTCAGCAGAGGGCCCAATGTGGGGCTCGATCCCAGGACCCTGAGATCAAAACCTGAGCCGAAGGCAGAGGCTTTAACCCACTGAGCCACCCAGGCACCCCTCCCTTATTAAAATATCTTAGTGGTTTCTCATTGAACACCAAAGAAAGCCCAAATTCCTTATCACAATTTTCGAGATTATATAAACTGGACCCTGTCTGCCTCCTACCTCTCTGAACTTGTATTGAGTGGCTAGCTACTTCTTATCACTTAGGAATAAGTTTAATTTTAACCTTCTCATTAAGACCTTTATGACTATATCTCCCCTTTTACCTACTCTTAATCCTGTCTTTTTTTGCTCTTTTTTTATCCGTTTAAAACATACATTTTGTAATTTTATTTTTTCTGTATACCCACCAGAGTGTAAATTCCATGAAGGCAGGGGATATCACTGACATATTGACCACTATGTTTTGATAGTCTAGTCCAATGCTTGACATAAAGTAAATGCTCAATAAGTATTCATTGAATGAATAAATAGCACATATTATTCATAATAATAATTTGCTTGTTTGATTGTTTTTCACACACGTATACTCCTGGGGGCAGAATCAGAGTAAACTCAATGCTGTCTTGACACTATCCAGCAGATTGTGAATTTTTACTGTTGATTGAGTGGTAAATTCTGACTGACTCAATTGTTTATGATGAAAATCTTATCCACTTTTTTATGTCAAAGTTTAAATTACATAACAGCCGCTTGATAAATATTTTTGGATGACTGGATAAATGAATAAAGACAGGTGGCTGTAAACCTCTGTAGGAATTTTTTTAAAAAGAAGAAAAGAAAGAGGGCACAGTTAAAATATATGTTATGAGGTTATACTTTCTATATTTTCATCTTGGAAACTCTCAAAGCAGATTATCATAATTAAGGCTGTCTAACTTGCATTAACATAGTTTTCTAAACTTATTTTATCCAGCAACTCTTTTCATGTAAATTTTAAGTTACGAGAAAGATGCTTTGGAAAACTGTTGAAGAAAAAGGAAAAGGGAGTTGGTGTAAGAAGGTGATGATTGAAATATTAGCTCTGCCACTTACTCTGTGTATGACTTTCAACAGTTACTTAACCTTTCTTCACCTCACTTTTCTCATCTTTGAAATGGGCATAAGGGTGCCTTGCTTTGGGGCTTATCATGATAATGTGGTGATGTGTATTAGTTAGTTCTTGGAACCTGGCAGGCACTCATCAAAGGTGTTTTCCTCTTATCCCTTCCCGTCTAAGTTTTTCTCATTCAAGGTGTGAGTATGGTGTCATTCTGTTGTCATTTTTGGTGTTTTCTCTTACTACGCAATGGAGGAGATTTTGTTGTTTTGTAAAGTTCCCTGTTTGAGACAAACTCGACTCTGTGGAGTCAGGGATCATTTAATAGCTGATTTTCCCTATAGATGTACTAGTAGCAGTCCAGACGCAATTCTTCAATTTTGTTTGGAACTGCTGATGGCCATAGAACCATTCCGTGCTTTGGGGACTGAATCATCCTTAGAGACAATGTGGAAGGAAATGGCTATTTGCTATCTAATATACACACTTCATGTTGATGGGAAATACTGGATTCTTTCCAATACATCTTTGTTCTTTATGGATATTTGTAGCATTGTTTTTCAGTGTTCTATAAAGGAGGCCACCTTGATGATGTTTTTCAACATAATAATAATTTACATTCTTAGAGCACAGTATGCTGTTTCTACTACAGACCTACTTCCATTTATTCTGTATGACATTTATGAACCACCAATTATATGCTGCCGACGTCTCTAGGGATGTGAGGGAGATTTTGATAAGGAATTTGCCCTCAAAGAAGTCATATAAAAGTGTGTGGTCACATCAACAATGATTCTGTGAGGCGGATTAAATATATACTATGATCTGAGAACATCGAGCTAGAGTAGTTAAATAACTTACTCAAAGTGATTCATAATTTGTCTGTCCTTTACAGTGATTTCAATAGTCAACTCTTACTGACCCAGATGAAAGGGAGAAAATTCCTCTAAAGAAATAAAACATCTAAATTTTTGGTTCTAAGATGAATAAGGTCTGAGGATCTAATGTATAATGTGCCTACAGTTCATAATACGGAGTTGTACAATTGAAATTTCTCTCTTTCAAGAGAGAAAGAGGGAGAGAGAACATTTAAGTTCTATGCTTTTAGCACACGTGTGTAAGAGAGGGAGATAGGTAAGGTGATGGATGTGTTCATTAACTCGATGGGGGGGTCCTTTCACAAGGTAAATGTACATCAAACTGTCAGTTGTACACTTTAAATATCTTACAATTTTATTTGTCAGTAATACCTTAATAAAACTGAGAAACATGTTAAAATACTAATTTTTTAAAAACCAAAGCAGTATTTACATGGACTGCTCTCTTCTATCTCAGTTAACAGGGTATAACATATCCCTTGTCTCATAGTGGAAAAAAAAAAAAGAAACTGATGAGTCTTTTCAAATAAATATATTTGTTTTATTTCATATGGAGACTATAGCATAAACTCATTGTTAGCAGTACTACCAAGGCTTAAAGTAATTTTTAATAAGTAGACCAGATATATGATTATCACAGTTCACAGATTTTAAAATTATTCTGTTAGGGTTTTTAAAAACATCTTAAATGCTATGACCCTGGGAGGGAAAAAACGTGGGTTTTTTTGTTAATGTATTCAATAAGTTCTTCCTTTTGCCTATCTTTAGAATTTTATCTTTATGATGATCCTTGTCTTCATGACACCAGATTGTTATATTTTCCAGAATGATGAGTATTCTTTTTTATGCCTTGAATCACTTTGTCTCCTTACACTTCAGAGAAAGAATACTTCTTCAAGACTGCTCAGATAGCAACTCCTCTCCTGACTTCTTCATATAGAATTAATTGGAATATCATTGATGATCTCATAACACTATGTAAATATTTCTACTATAGTATTTTACTCTGTGATATCATAGCTATTTCCTTCTGTATCAATGTTAGATACATACTCCCTGACTTATTTATTATCATTATTGACAAGAATGTTAAAAATAATTATGATATATTGAGTGTTCATTGCATGCTTCTTTACAGCCCTTATAAGAATTATAACAACTCGGTCATCACTGTATCTATTTTACTAATGAAAAAAATTAGATTGAATAAAAATTAGGTTAGATATTCACACAAATATAAATGTGGCAGTTACAGGATTTAAATCCAGGTAAGCCTAACTTTGTAGCCTAGAGACTCTTTAATTGCACGTTTGAGGCTAGCTCTGTGCTAGACAATTGTGCTTTTACCAAATATTTTTTTAATTGCATTAAAAATTAAACTTAGAGGTCATGTGGGGGAGAACTCTTGTCTAACTATTGTAAAAATAAGTACATATTTCATATCAGTAAGGTCCAGATTAATGAGGGCTAGGCAGAGTTCTAGTGGTGTTATTAGCAAATGCTATTATGATCTATTATTATAGTTAATAATAATCATAATTACAGTCTGAACTATGTCTCTTGGTTACCTAATCTTCTCTGTCTCAGCCCAGAAGTTAACAAAGAGGTAGTATTATCTGTTGCTTATAGTTGCAGGCGTTTAAGACCAATGGAAAAGTTGGGGGAAAACTGAAAATGCTACATCCAAGTCTAATTTTTGTGACCTAAAATGGAAAAAAAACAATTAGGAAGAAGTAATTTTAGTAAAGGTTAAGCCATCCCTTAGGGTCATGCTATCTAGAGGGAGACAAATTTATATTTAATAAGTACCTACTATGTGCTAAATAAGTAATCTCAGTAGTAAGTAAATGATTTCTTTCCTAATACTCTAAGAGATTAGGAAGGCAAGCCATCATGATCCTTAAGGTATCAAATGAAGAAACTGGAATGTAAAAGTCAACAGATACAGGGTCACCTGGGAGATGGCAGAGATAGGTCTCGACAAGAATCTTAGCAGGAGAGCAATGCAGTGACCTGAACCAGAGTCTTTCCTTGCCCCTCTTTATGGGAGAGCAGAGCAATAGCATGGGGACAAATCTTTGGAGTGTGAATGGTAGAGTCTTGCTTACTAGTGGAAAGGACCACCTAGCAGTCCCAGGAGTGGACTGCTCTCTCTTGCCTTTGTGTAGCAAAGAAATGAGTATATGATGTTTAATTACAGTTTTCCATTTCCTTTTATTCACACACCAAGATGTTCTTCTCCTTGGGTGATTGCCAGTGCTAGAAAAAATTATACTCGGGGAGGGGGCAGATCTTATTTTGGACTTGAAACTGAGTGCTGTGCTGTCACTGTTTACAAGAGAATTCTGCATTGAGGATTAATATTTATATTGCTGTTCAGCTTCCTGTTTTACACATACACACACATGCATCTGTTCTTTGAGATTATTTTGGAGAAAAGTTACTGGTTCAAAATCAAATGTGCATGCTCCTGGACCAAACTACCTACTCTTTTCTTCAATAATAACAGCAACAACAACTTATTTGTGTGTGGTGTGCTACTGTCATGCACACTCATTCAGTTTTCAAAAGCCTATTTCGATGAAGGATTGCCGCTTCAGTCTTAGGAATGAGGACATTCTTTAGAAATGTGTTAGTTGAGATTATTTTGGTTACAGAGACAGAGAGAAGTTCAACTTGTGCTAACTTAGGCAAAATGGAGGATTTATTAGAAGAATCTCACAGAATCAAACAAAAGTATAGACACACACACACCACAAAAAAAGAAAAAGTAGATTAATCTGGGTGTCAGAGTCAACAAAACTCAGGGACTTCACTCCCACTAGGTCTGTCTCCACCTGTTGCCATGGCTTCTTTCTGCATATTATATTTATTCTCTGTCACTGCAGAACAACTACCTCAATATTTTAAAAACAGGTGCCGACAGCTCTCTGCTTTTACAGCTTGGAACTCACATCAAAAAAGCAGACTCTTTTCTTAATGCAATTGAAATATAAATTCCCTGGAAAGAACTCTGGTTAGCCCAACTTGGTAAAGGTGCCCATTTCTATACCAATCGATGTGGCCAATGGTTGAAGGATGGGATAAAACTTTTAAGAGTATGAGACTTCTAGGAAGATGGCAGGGCAGGCAGATCCTAAGCTCATTTAGTCCCATGGACACACCTGGATGACAGCCACATTACTGCAGCTAACCCAGAAAATGACCATAAAACTAACCGAACAGGCTTTCCATAGTTAGTTGTAGGGAGGAGTCTGCATTCAAAAGGGTAAGAAGAGCAGAGACATGGTCAGGAACCAAAGTGCCTGCCAGACTAACCAAAAACATGAGGGACACCACAACGTGGAGAAAGGATAGCAGTAGACCCCACCCCAGGCATGCTGAGCAGCAGGTACCTGCACTGGGAAGACAAGTCCTCATAATAATTTGGCTTTGAAAACCAGTGGGGCTTAACTTCATGAGTTTTTACAGTCAATGGGGCTTAACTCCAGGTACTTTAAAAATTAGTGGGCTTAGTTCTGAGAGAGGTAGAGGACAATAGGAAACTGAGTTCCACCCCTTGGACAATGTAATAAATAGCCGTGCCATGATAGAGCATAAAAGTAACAGTTTGAAAAGTGCCTGGGGTATACATGAAGATTTATTTACTAATCTCAGAATACATCCTGGAAGAACACAGATCTTTAGGAGACTTCTCTGAGAACAAAATTTCTAGTGGGTGCCATTTCTTCCTTTCCCCCACCATTCAACTTTGAAAGCTGGACACTTGCAGGATTTAGCATAAAAACTCTCCATCTACCTTGCTAACACCACCTGCATTCTCCTGCAGACTTCCCTCATCCAACCCATCCCACTCAGCAGGAGTCCTTACAAAATTGCTTCTTCTGCATAATGTCCCATAAGTAACCCCAGCCGGGACCAGCACCACTCCAAAGACACTGCAGCCCTAGGGAGAGGAGAAGATAGCCACATACATCAGTACACTCACAGTTCCAGCAGTCAGACCTTAGAACTTTCAGTGCAGAGAGAGTTCCCTGTCAACCAGTGTATCTGGCAGTAGGCATCTGGTCTAACTGCTGGCCCCAACCACCAACAAAAGCCTTTCAATGGCCAAGGTAGGTCAGTGCTTTTGAAGCCCCAATAGATGGACTAGGAGCAGGTATCTGGTTTGTCACCAGACACAGCCTAACTACAAGGCCATGACCGCACCAGACTGGCCCCTTCACAGCACAATTACCAAACCCAGCCCACAATAGGCAGAAGGGCCCATTGCAGCTGACTGGACTGAAGGCAAAAGAGGCTCAGACACAACAGTAGGTCACATGCAACCCACATAGGAGACACCTCTGAAGCTCCTGGTTCTGATGGATGGGGGACATTGTGCTACAGGGCACCACAGGACCTCTTCTTCATAAGGCCACTACTTTCAAGATCAGGAGACATAACTGACTTTCCTAATACATAGAAAGAAACCCAGAGAGTTATACAAAACGAGAAGATAGAGATATATGTCCCAAATGAAAGAACAGGACAAAACCACAAAAAGAACTAAATGAAATGGAAATAAGCAATATTCTTAATAAAGAATTCAAAGCAATGATCATAAATATATTTACTGGGTGACTCAGTGAGTTAAGCATCTGCTTTCAGTTCAGGTCATGATCTCAGAATCCTGGGATCAAGCCTCTTGTCATGCTCTCTGCTCACTGGGGAATCTGCTCCCTCTTCCTCTCCCTCTGCCCCTGCCCCAACTCATGCTTTCTCCCTCTCTCTCTCTTAAATAAATAAAATCTTAAAAAAAAAACAACAATTTACTTGAGGGGGTGCCTGAGTGGCTTGGTCATTTAAGCAACTGACTCTTGGTTTCAGCTCAGGTATGATCTTAGGGTCCTGGGATCGAGCCCTCCATTGGGTTCTGTGCTCAGCACTGGGTCTGCTTGTCCCTCTCCCTCCCCCTTTACTCCTCTCCCAACTCCTGCTCTCTCTCTCTCTCTCAAGTAAATAATAAAAAATAAATAAAATCTTTAGAAAAAGATACTGAATTTGAGAAAAGAGTGGGGGATTTCAGTGAGACCTTCAGTATAGAGCTAGAGGAAATAAAGAAGAACCAATCAGAGATGAAGAACTCGATGACTTAAATTAAAAATACACTAGAGAGAATCAATAATAGAGTAGGCAGAATGGATCAGTAAGCTAAAAGACAGGGCAATGGATAGCAACAAAGCTGAACAGCAAAAAGGAAAAAAAAAGAATAAAAAGTGAGAATAGGTTAAGGGAACTTAGCAACATCATCAAGTGTAATAACACTTGCAGTATAGGGAAACTAGAGGGAAAATAGAGAGGAAAGGGGACAGAAAACTTACTTAAAGAAATAATAGCTGAACACTTCCCTAATCCAGGGAAGGAAACATACATCCAGATCTAGGAGGCATAAAGAGGCCCCCAAAAATTCAACCCAAGGAGGTCCACACTGAGACACATAATAATTAAAATAGCAAAAAAGTAGTGATAAAGAGAGAATTTTGAAAGAAACTTGAGAAAAGAAAGTAGTTACATATAAGGGAAACCCCATAAGGCTATAAGCTGATTTATCAGCAAAAACTTTGCAGGCCAGAAGGAAGTGTTGTTATATATTCAGTGTGCTGGAGAAAAACAAAACAAAACAAAAATCCTGCAATAAAGAGTACTCTATCCAGGAAGATTATCTTTCAGAATAGGAGAGGTAAAGAGGATCCCAGATAAACAAAAATTAAAGGAGTTCATCATTTCTAAATAATCCTTACAAGAAATGTTAGAAGGAGTTCTTTGAGTGGAAAGAAAAGGCCATAATGAGAAGGAAGAAAATTATGAAAGGAAAAAAAAATGATAGGTAAATACAAACATAATAAAAGTAGTAGATTAATTACTCATAAAATCAATGTGGTGGTTAAAGCACAAAAACAGTAAAACCAGTTATAAAAGTCAGTCAAAGGATTCACAAAATAAAAGGACATAAAGTATAATATCACATACATAAAACTGGGGGAGGAAGAATAACAATTTAATACTTTTAGAAGGGTTCAAATTTAAGTGACCAACTTAACAGATTGCTATATACATAAGATGTTATATATGAGCCTAATGATAACCACAAATAAAAAACCGACAATAGATACACAAAATCTAAAGAGAAAGTGATCCAAATCTATCACTAAAGAAATTCATCAAACTGCAAGGGAAGAGGGCAAGAGAAGAAAGGAACAGAGAAGAAACTACAAAGACAACAATAAAATAAGTAACAAAATGACAATGAGTACATACCTATCAGTAATTACTTTGAATGTAAATAGACTAAGTGCTTCAATCAAAAGAGATAGGGTAACTAAATGTATAAAAAAAAGCAAGGCTCATCTATATTCTGCATACAGGAGACTTACTTCAGGCCTAAAGACACATGCTGATTGAAAATGAAGGGATGGACCACATTTATCTTGCAAATGGAAGCAAAAAGTAAGCTGGGATAGCAGTCCTAATTTGGACAAAACAAACTTTAAAAGAAAGACTATATAACAAGAGACAGAGAAGAACATTGCATAATGATAAAGGGAACAATTCAATGAGAGGATATAACAGTTATAAATATCTATGTATCCAACATGGAAGCACCTAAATACATAAAGCAACTATTAACAGACATAAAAAAAATTGACAGTAGTAGAAAAATAGTAGGGGATTTTAATACCCTGTTTACATCAGTGGATAGATCAGACAGAAAGACAGAAAATCAAGAAGAAAACAGTGACTTTGAATGGCACGTTGGATCAGATGGACCTAATATATATTCAGAACATTCCATCTAAAAACAGTAGAATACACATTTTTTTTCAAGAGCACATGGAACTTTTTCCAGCACAGATCATGTTAGACCACAAAACAAGTCTCAATAAATTTTAAAAAATTTGAAATTATATCATACCTTTTTCCCAACCATAATGGTATGAAATGGGAAATCAATCACAAGGAAAAAAATCTGGAAAGACCACAAATACATGGAGACTAAATAGCATGTTACTAAACAGTAAATGGGACAGCCAAGAAGAAATAAAAAAATAGAGACAAATAAAAATGAAAAACCAAAAACAAAAAACAATTTTCCAAAATCTTTGAGATGTAACAAAAGCTGTTATAAGAGGGAAGACTATAGCAATAAAGGCCTATCTTAAGAACCAAGAAAAATCTCAAATAAGAAACCTAACTTTATATCTAGAGGACCTAGAACAAAGAAGAAACAAGCCCAAAGCCAGCAAAAGAAAGGAAATAATAAAGATTAGAATAGAAGTAAGTGAAATAGAAACTAAATAAAAATAGAACAGATCCTTGAAACCAGGAGTCGGTTCTTTGAAAAAATCAACAAAATTGATAAACCGTTAGCCAGACACATCAAAAAAAGAAGGGAGATGATGCAAATAAACAAAAGGAGAAATAACAACTGGCACCAAAGAAATACAAAATATTATAAGGGAACATTATGAAAAATTATATGTCAACAAATTGTACAACTTAGAAGAAATGGATAAATTCCTAGAAACATGTAACCATCTAAAACTGAATCAGGAAGAAATAGGAAATCTGGACAGGTTGGTTACTACCAATGAAATTGAATCAAAAAACTCCTGACAAACAAGAATGCAGGATCAGATGACTTCCCAGGTGAATTCTACCAAACATTTAAAGAAGATTTAATAGCTATTCTTCTCAAACTATCCCAAAAAATAGAAGTGGAAGGAAAGCTTCCAGATTCATTCTGTAAGACCAACATTATCCTGATACCAAGAAGCTGCAAAAAATCCCACAAAAAACAAAAAACCTACAAGCCAGTATCTCTGATGAACATGGATGCAAAAATCCTCAGCACAATATTAACAAACTGAATCCAACAATACATTTAAAAAATCATTCACCATGAGCAAGTGGGATTTATTGAAGGGATGTAAGTATGGCTCAGTATTCATAAATCTCTCAATGTGATTTATCATAATAATAAGAGAAAGGACAAAAACCATATGATCATCTCAGTAAATACAGAAAAAGTATTTGAAAAGTACAACATTCATTCATGATATAAAATCTCAACAAAGTAGGTTGAGAGGTAACATATCTCAATATAATAAAGGCCATATATGAAAAACTCACAGCTGATTATCATCCTTAATGGGGAAAAAATGAGAGCTTTTCCTCTAAAATCAGGAACAAGGCAAGGATATCCACTTTCACTACTCTTATTCAGCATAGTACTGGAAGTCCTAGCCGTAGCACTTGGACTAGAAAAAAGAATAAAAGGCATCCAAAGTGGTAAGGAAAAAGTAAAATTTTCACTTTTCACGGATGACATGATACTATATATATACAGAAAACCCCAAAAATTCCTCCAAAAAACTATTAGAACTATTAATCAAATTCAGTAAAGTCTTGGGATACAAAATTAATATACAGGAATCTGTTGCATTTCAATACAGTAATAATGAAATAGCAGAAAGAAAATTTAAGAAAACAATCCCATTTACATTTTTTGCACCAAAAAGTATAAAATACCTAGGAATAAACTTAACCAAGGAGGTGAACAGTCTGTACACAAAAAAAGTATAAAACATTGAAATAAATAGAAAATGACACAAATGAAAGATATTCTACACTCATAAAGTGGAAGAACCAATATTGTTAAAATGTGCCTACTACCCAAACAGTCTACAAATTTAAAGCAGTCTTTGTCAAATTACCAACGACATTTTCACAGGACTAGAACAAATAATCTTAAAATTTGTATGGAACCACAAAAGACCCCAAGTATCCAAAGCAATCTTAAAAAAGGCAATGCTGAAGGCACCACAATCCCAGATTTCAAGATATACTACAAAGCTATAATAATCAAAACAATACAGTACTGGCACAAGAATAGACACATAGAGCAAAAGAACAAAATACAGAGTCCTGAAAAAAAAATCCACCTTTTTATGGTCAGTTAATCTATGACAAAGGAGATAAGAATATACAGTGGAGAAAAGACAGTCTCTTCCACAAATTATGATGGGAAAACCGTAAGACTACATGCAAAAGAATGAAGCTGGACCACTTTCTTACATTATACACAAAATAAACTCAAAATGGATTAAAGACCTAAATGTGAAACATAAAACCATAGAATTCCTAGAAGAAAAAATAGGCAATATTCTCTTTGACAACAGCCAGAGGAATATCTTTCTAGGTATGTCTCCTGAAGCAAGGGAAACAAAAACAAAATTAAACTATTGGGATTAAAGCAAAATAAAAACTTTTGCATTACAAAGGAAACAATCAATGAAATAGAAGGGCAACTCACTAAACGGGAGGAAATATTTGCAAATGACATATCTGATAAGAGGTTAATACCCAAAATATGTAGAACTACATACCTCAATACCAAATATCCCACAAATAATCTAACTAAAAATAAGCAAAGGACCTGAATAGACACTTTTTTTTCCAAAGAAGACATATGGATGGCTGACAGACACATGAAAAGATGCTTAACATCATTAATCATCAGGGAAATGCAAATTAAAACTGCACCTCACACCTGACAAAATGGCTAAAATCAAAACCAGAATAAATAACAAGTGCTGGTGAAGATGTGGAGAAAAAAGGAACTCTTATGCACTGGTACGCTGTTGCTGGGAATGTAAACTGGTGCAGCTACTGTGGAAAATGGTATGGATGTGCCTCAAAAAATTAAAAATAGAATTGCCATATGATTCAGTAATTCCACTACTGGATGTTTACCCAAAGAAAATGAAAGCACTGATTCAAAAAGACAAACGCACTCTGTTTATTGCAGCATATTTACCATAGCCAAGATATGGAAACAGCCCAGGTGTCCATGGATAGATGAATGGATAAAGAAGATGCTACTACACAGACACACAGATACACAGACACACAGACACACAGACACACACACACACACACACACACACACACACAAGAATATTATACAGCCATAAAAAAGAATGAAATCTTGCCATTTGCAACAACATAGATTGATCTAGAGGGTGTAATTCTAAGTGAAATAAGTCAAACAAAGAAATACCATATGATTTTACTTATACTTGAAATTTAATAAACAAAACAAATGAGAAAAAAATAGACACAAATAGAAAACCAGACTCTTAAATATGGA
The DNA here is from genome assembly GCA_002007465.1 of Ailurus styani. NCBI lineage: Eukaryota > Metazoa > Chordata > Mammalia > Carnivora > Ailuridae > Ailurus > Ailurus styani. Next base: position 3,068,394 of record LNAC01000153.1, read on the forward strand.
AAAACAAAACAAAACAAAACAAAACCTGGTGGTTGCCAGGGGGAGGTGGGTTTGAGGTGGGTGATATAGAGGGGATTAAGAGTACATTAATGTTGATGAGCACTAAGAAACATATAAATCACTGAATCATATTGTACACCTGCAACTAATATAACACTGTATATTAATTATACTTGAGTAAAAGAAAAAGAAATATATGAAAATGTGAAAAAAAACCCACCATATGTGAGTATGGCAGTCTCTGTGCAAGCATCTAGTTTGCATGTAAGAAGCAGAACCTTTCCAAGAAGTGGTGAGTTGAAAGGCAGATAAAGCAGTATCTGTTCCAAGAAGGGGTAGATAATTTATCTCTAAAACAAATAGAAAGTGGCAGAAGAAGCTCAAATTTCAAACTTTTCCTTCCAAAGCAAGGGTATTCTCTTCTACTTTATGCTGATTAATCACATACAAAAAAAATCACCTGACTATTTGATTAGGCCAATCTCTGCAAATTGTCTTTTCCATGGTAGACTCATCCAAGGCTGATACTGCATTCATTCTTATCCCTCATACCTGTAAAACCCTCTCCAACTCCTACTTTTTCTTCCTGGTCTCCATATTTTTTAAGATATTGTCCATGGGAACTCAACCCATTAGGGAGTCTCTCTCCTCCATTATTCTACAGCACATAAGTTTTACCCCTGACATTTTGTTGATATTTTGATATTAATTTGGATTCTTTAGTTTTTTGTTGTAAGGGTACAACTTTATTTATTTTTCTTTAAGTAGTGTATAAGCTTCTTGAAATCAAGGAACATATCTTAGATGTCCATCTCTGTAATAGGATTTTTAGTATGAGTCTGATACTATAAGATTTGCACAGTTGACAAAATTCAATATAACAAATATTTACTTACTATGAGTAAGTTCTCAGAACTGGATTAATTGCTTGTGTTTCATTTGTTTTTTTACATAGCTTGTATCAGTAGTTTGTAGAAGGGTAGGTGATCAGTTATATCTACTCCACTCTCCCTAATTCTCTCCCAATTCTGTTCTTACTCCCAGCATGCACACTATGAAATAGTCACACCAAATTGCTTATTAGTTCATGAATATGCAGTACTTATTGAAGCTTTCAAGAAATATGCATTCATTTTTCTTCTGTCTGAAGTGTTTTTCACTTCATCTTAAAGCTAACATTAACCTTAATCAACCCCGCCAGAATCAGATCAGAGATCTTTTCTCAGAAAATTTTGCTGACCATCACTTGGGGATATAGTAGACTCCAATTACACTATATACATATATATATATATATATATATATATATGTAAACACATATGTACATACACACACCCCATACCATACCATACCACCCTTTTACTATTACTGTTCGGGAAAGAGTGCCTGTAGAAACAAGAGTTCATTTTCCTGGCATGTATAAAAAATTGGGCAAGGAAATAGCAGCCAGCTGCAGATACGCCCAGAATGCTTTCAGCTACCATCTCATAATTGAAAAGTGTCACTCTGAGGGGGAAATGGCCACTCAAGGCAGCGGCTGTAGCAGACTGGTGTTTGTCAAACTACATCTTGCTATTTTTTAGACTGGTTCCTGCTGAACTTTTCCCCTTCCTTCTGATTGCTTCTCTGCTGCTTACCAGCACCATGGGGAATTGGTGTGGCTACTTTGTTATTGAAATATGTTGGTTGGATTTTCTTCCTTTTTGCCTTCTCTTTCTTGGGAGGAGAAAAAATGATCATGGAGTCGACACTGAAGAATTCAATCCAATGGAAGTATTCCCAAGGTAGCAATAATTTCTTTTTAAACACAGAGCCCCAGGTATTTTGTTTTTAATAACATCCTGTAATACAGATTTTTTTCTGATTTTTTTCATTTGTTTGTTTATAGCCCTGGTGATAGAGCTTATTAAAACTATCTGGTTTGAAGTGGTGGGGGAAGTTGGGATGATCAAGCTAACAGGGAGCACAGAACTTTGTGACTTTAGTGTTTCAAAATCCAGGCATGCTGTATATATCTGTCCACATGCTCTTTAATCAAGAAAAATCATTGTCTGGTTTGCTTGGAATCAACTTTGACTTTCCCTTTCTTGCATCCTACCCGAAGCATAATATTCAGTTTTTTAGTTGCTGCTAGCTGAAGCCAGCTGACCTGGATTCAAGTCCTTCTCCTTCCTAGGTTGATGATACTAAGTAAATCTTTTAATGTTTCTGATTTCTCATTTTCTCATCCTAAAATGATAGCTAGCTCACAGGGAAATCAACAATATTTATATCAGGGGATTACTGGAATTATCAGATTAAATGATGAATATTAAAATGTTTAATAAGACCAAGTATTAAGGAAAGAGTTTTCAGTTGTTTCTCTTCATCGTTGACCATTTTTTCATATAATTGTGGATGCTTCTTATTCCAAGTTATATGTTTGCTCAATATCGAGGAGAGAATTTCCAGCCAAGTGCCCATTCCACTCTCAGTTCCCATACTTCACTGTAGTGCTTCTCATTGGACCTCCAAAATAGAGATCTGGCTATAGCTAAACTGGCCTCATTACCAAAAACTGAAAATCTCCTGAATTCCTCTTCCTCTATGATTTTTTTTTCACACTGTGCATTCTGCTATGCTCTCTTTCTATTCTCTTGCTGAAATCATACCAAGCCCTGCACATACCAACCCTTGCCTGTATTCACCATCTTGATTTTCTCTCATAGTCCTTCCTGGTTATTCTCTTCTCATACTTCTAACTTCACCCTTTCCTAAACATTGGTAATATATACAGGTGGACTTATTTTGTATCTTTTGTATTGATACTTATCTTTGCATATGTTCATGCTTTGCATTTTCAACTAAGCAGAACATTGTGAGCTGGGTCAGCATTAGTCATTCAGTTCTTTCCTAATATATAACTCTTTTTTTAGTATTGGCATGGAAGGCATGGTAAATAAGTTTCTCTTGAGGGAGAGTTTGGGCACTATAGGGGTGAGTGGTTTGTCATCACAGTGTAAAGAGAGCACCACATACTTCAGGGAGTCTGTGCTGCTCTAGCATGAATGTGGCAGTTCATGGAACCTGGTCAGCCTCCTTTGAGCTCAAGTCTCAGCTCTACCAATCTTCCAACTCTGTGAACCTGGCCAACTTTCCTAATCTCCCAGAGCCTCAGTTTTCTCACCTGTAGAACAAAGATAACAATAGGATGTATCTCAAGAAGAAATCTGTAGAGGCACCTGGGTGGCTCAGTCAGTTATGAGTTGGACTCTTGATTTTGACTCAGGTTATGACCTCGGGGTTCTGGGATCAAGCCCCACATTGGGCTTCTCGCTCAGCTCAGAGTCTGCTTGGGATTCTCTCTCTCTGCTCCTCCCCCTGCTCTTTCTCTCTCTCTCTCTCAGGAGAGAGTGTGTGTGTAGAAGTAGAGGGAGCAACAGAAGGAGAGGGAGAAGCAGGCTCCTCACTCAGTAGGGAGCCCAGTGTAGGGCTTGATCCACCTGGGATCATGACCTGTGCCAAAGGCAGACGCTTAACTGACTGAGCCATCCACATGCCCCAATAAAGAAAATCTTTTTTTTTTTAAGGAGTAACCTGTGAAATGGCAGAAGAACTGATCTTCTAAATATACAATAATGTTTGTAAAGCACATTGTTAAAAGAATAATCTGAATGAATGTAAACTATTATTTTTAGGAATACTTGGCTTTATTCTCTAATCTTTTATATTTTCTTCCTGCCAACTGGGCTGTGAGAGTGATTAGACAGTAAGCTCTTTTGAACAGGGGCCATTTCTAGACTGTTTACTGCTGAGTCTCCAACACCTAGGGCAGTGCCTAGAAGATAATAGGTGTTCAGTAAATATTTGATGAATTAATAAATGGATTGAATAACAAAGAAGTTGTTAAAGCAATATTCCAAAAAGGCTCAAATGCTGTCAGTATCATTAAGCCCTCATTATTTCAAGAACACTGGCTATAATGCAATTGGTTGTCAGTGAGTATAATTGGAAGAAAAATAATACATATTTCAAGGAGTAAGGAAAGATGGAATCCATATACCAGTTAGCTTTCAAAACTGGCTAAAAGGTAATTGGAATCTTAAAGTTGATTTATCTGGCCTTCCTCTTACCTGAATGCAATGCAGATCTTAATTGAAACATACACCTCCAGGAACAGAAGAATAATGAGCTGCTTGCTGAAATGTCACTCCTGTGAAAGAGAGCAAACGTGGTCCCATGAGGGATACCTTTCTTCCTGGGCAGTGTGGGCTCAGCTGTATCGACCAGGAGAGAACTAACAAAATGATGGGGGGTATGGACCGGGAAGGAATGATTCCACTGATGGCTCTCTGAGCAGGCTTTGCAGGGAAGGAGGCATCTGACCTGGGTTTTCATAGGGTTGAGAGAGGGACCCGACAGGTAGGAGCATACAAAGATTATAAATCATATTTCTGCAATCCACATTCTGGGTGCATGGTGTTATTTTTACTTTGGTTTATATTTAACCTCTTTTTAAACTCCAGTTTCCTTATCTAACAGATGGGGGAAAATAATACTATATCCTTCATAAGATCATTGTAGGCAGTACACGAGAAAAATGCATAAAATCATTTGGCATGGTTCCTGGCACACAGTACGTACAAAATATAAGCAGCTGTTATTATTGATGTTATTATTATACTTGAGTTTGCATCCCAGAGGATGAAGCAGCATAAACTAGGGGTGTAAAGAGCCTATAAAATGCAGATGTTAGAAGCCAGCTCTGTTTTTTGAGAAAATGCAAAGGGAGATTTAGATGGAAAAGTAGGTATGAATCAGATTGATGAGGACATGGAATGTGGTTCTAAAGATTTGGGGCTTTAATGGCAAGAGTGAGAAAATAGAGATATTTTTGTTTTCTGTCAGTCCGAGGGCTCATTTAGGGATGAAGCAGCCTTTCAATGCCTGTAAATCAATTCATATAGGTGACCTGGCCCAATTCTCAGTCTGAGAAGGAGCCGTTGCTTGTGGCAGGATTTATTCCCTAGCCAATCTTCTACCTTTTCCTGCCAAAATGAGGACCTCTTTCATTGTGTGATGGAGAGAGAACGCCACATGTAATTAGAGGGAATGAGCAGAGAGGAAGAGAAAAGGCAGGGAGCGTGCCACCGTGCTGGCGGAAGTCTCCCAGGAACAGAAGGTGATGTGTTGTGACAGATGCCTTTGTTATGTTGTTTGTTAAACACTGCATGGCTACATTTTACAACGTTTCCGAATATGCCCCTGCGTTCCCTGGGCATTTTGGCAACAAGGAAAAGAAACTACTGGGGTCTAGGGACAGAGAGAGGGAGGTGGAGGGTGGAAGGCAAGGAGGGGCTAGAAATGCCAATGGAGTGGGATTTGAGTTCAAAGTCACCTTCACCTAAATATACCACCCTCATGCAATCACTGCCCGCACTGGGGTCTGAGAGCCATTGCTTAAGAGGTATGTTCATTGTGTCCAATTAAATTCATATCAAAAGGAGATTTGAGTACCAGCAATGTGCCTAATTGGAGATAGAAATAGGATAAAACACTATTCCTACTCTCAAGGAATTCACCCACCAATTAGGCAAACACACCCATGCACATGTGCGTGCACATGAATGCACAAACACACACACGCACACACGCACACACGCATATGCAACATACAAAGTCAGGTATAAAGAGATTTTAAAAGAACCAGAATGCATTCAAGTTTAAGGAAGGAGTATAGCGTGGTTACCATAGGCCACATTCTCTGATAATAATCCAATTACATTAGAAATAAATTATTAAAAATATTAACTAAACTATCTTAACCACTTGAATGTTAAGTTAAATTTATATATCTTTGTATCAAACAGGAAATCAAAAGTCAACTTGTAAGCCATCTAGAAAGCAATATAGAGCATAGCAAGCAAAATCCTACTCATAGATGACTTCACCATTGAAGAAGATAATAAAACACCAGAAGTAATCATTTAGAGCAATTAAGAAAAAAAAAAGAATGAAAGAAGAAGAAAATAAAATCACAAACTCTATACAGGGTATTAATAAAGATAAAACCTGAAATTAATGAAACGCAATACAAAAATTATAGAAAAAAATACATGGACACATAAACCAATTCACTGAAAACGCAAGTGAAGCAGATAAACAGCTTTTTGGCTTAATTAAGAATTAAACAGAGAGATCAAAATATATTAAAAATCAAGAAATTTTAAGGTGGTATAAAGAGAAGTATAAATATGATCAAGAGATCACTCCATACATTTTATAGTAACATTTCAAAAACCTAGAGCAAAAAGATGCTTTCCTAGGAATCTGTAAATCTTTATAATTGACCTCAAAGAAATAGAAAATATGAATAAACCAAGTCCACTAAAAGAGACAGAACATATAATTAAGTAGCTACCATTAAAATAGGCACCAGAAAAAATAGATTCACAACTGAATCTAACTCTTAAAATAATTTCAATATTATTTAAAATATGCTACTCCCTAGAAAATACATCATCTAAATTTACTTTATGAAACTACAGAGCTTTAAAGCTAAAATCTAGTCTAATGCTAATTAGAAAATTGAGGGCTAATTCATACCCCCCACACACCCAGAATCAAGCAATGAAACTAAAAAGAGAATAACAAATTTCTTCTTAGAAATTCATAGGTGGTTGAAACTACTGACCAATCTGCCATACCACCAAATGAAAGGGTAAAAACCATATGATTATTTTAACACATGCTGAAAAAGCATTTGATAATAATTAGAAACTTTACCAAATAAAGCTGGCATAAAGTAAAAGAACTTACATCAAAACCCTATTGCGGGTGCCTGGGTGTCTCAGTCATTAAGCGTCTGCCTTTGGTTCGGGTCATGATCCCAGGGTGCTGGGATCGAGCTCCACATCGGGCTCCCTGCTCAGTGGGAAGCCTGCTTCTCCCTCTCCCACTCCCCCTGCTGGTGTTCCCTCTCTCCCTGTATCTCTCTCTGTCAAATAAATAAAGTATTTAAAAAACAAAACAAAACAAAACAAAAAACCCCATAGCGCATATGGTCCTATGGGAAAAATCCCAAGATCATTTAATTTCCAGTAATATTTTAGGCAAGAATAACTGGTATTGCCATTATTCACATTTTCTTAAATGCTCTGGCAGACTCAGTATTAAAAGAAGTCTCTTATTGGTTAACAATAAGAGATTAGAGTAGCAAAAACAAAATTAATAGAATCACTAAGAAAATTGGGTAACATGGTTGTATACAAGGAAAGGTATTCAAGAGTCAATATTCTTTCACTATACTAGCAATAAAAACAATTTTACTTTATGTATTTATGTTTAAGAGACAGAGAGAGTGTGCACGAGTGTGGGGAGGGACAAAGGGAGAGAGAGGGAATCTCAAGCAGACTCCGCACTAAGCATGTAGCCGGATGCAGGGCTCGATCTCACGATCCGAGATCAGACTCCAGTCGAAATCAAGAGTGGGATGCTTAACGGACTGAGCCACCGAGGCACCCTGCCAAAAAACCACTTTAGAATGAAGAAAATTTGCATTAACATCAGCTACAAAAGTTGTATATAATTTAAAAATAATTTTAACCATAGAAATCACAGTATCTACATAAAACTACAGAATCAACATATTAATAATTTAATTTTAAGTGATATCTTAACTAATATTTTAAGTTATATTTTTAAAATTATGCAATTGCATTTGGACACCCAACAGGGATTTTGCAATAAAATTATACAATTTAAAAGTCTATAAAGTAGAAGAGATGGCAAAGGAGAGCCTAAGAGTTTGTCCAAAAGAATACCAGAGAGGGGGGATTTATTTAACAGGTCTCAGACGGTGCTATAAAACCATGCCATCTAATAGATCTGGTGTCCTGTAAGAAGGGAAATGGAACATGAGCTGCAGGACAGCAGGGATCATTTTGGGTTCACTTGTATATTCTGAGCACATAGAAAAATGCTCAAGAAACATTGCCTGAATTCATTTATGAAATGGATGGCAGAATTTGTAAAAAGTACCTAGAAGTGGATCTCAATATACATGATTTATGAGAATTAAAAGGCATTTAATTGAAATATACTAATACAAATAGTAAAATCATTCATGTTGGCACTGTATTTGTGTGTGTATTTGTATAGGATGTGTATCTCTATCTCTGTATCTATAAAAATTAAGTTACCCTAGAAGTTCCACTTGTGTGCTTACTGAGATCACCCCCTACCCTTGTCTCTAAAAATAAGCTCTCCTGATTTTAAAACTGTAGATTTGTTTTCCTATAGGAATTCTTCAGATATCATTAATCTTTGTTTGAAATGATAATGATAATTATATACTAATATAATTAATAACAGTAATGATAATAGTAATAATACTATTTTATCTTCTCAACTCAAAGGGTCCATAGGAATTTAGACCAAATAATCATCTTCACAATAATAGCAAGTAGATTTGGGGTACTTACTATGACCTAAGGGCCTTATATTCATTTTCTTATTTTTTTTAAAGATTTTATTTTTTAAGGGTGCCTGGGTAGCTCAGTTGTTTGAGCATCTGACTCTTGATTTCAGCTTAGGTATGATTTCAGGGTCATGGGTTTGAGCCCTGGATTGGGTTCTCTGGAGTCTGCTTGCCCCTCTCCCTCGACTCTTTCTCCCCCTACTCTTTCTCTCAAATAAATAAATGAAATCTTAAAAAAAAAGATTTTATTTTTTAAGTAATCTCTACACCCAGTATAGGGCTTGAACCCACAACCCTGAGATCGGGAGTTGTATGCTGTACTCACTGAGTCAACCAGGCACTTCTCATTTTATTATTTGAGTCACACAAAGCCATATTGAATAAATACTATTATTTAGTTTAAAACATATATAATTTGAAGCTTATAGAGATGAAATAGTTTCCCAAAGACATCCATAACCTGATATTTCTATACTACAAGTTATTATTAGGATTAAATCAGGATAATGATTATAAAGTATTTAACATGCAACCTGCTCCAAAATAAGTGTTTAGTAAACATATAACCACGGTAGAAATGACAAAATCACACAGCCTTCACAATGATGTTGCCAGGTAAGTTTGTTAACCCCAGGTTCGCAGATGGGAAAAAATGAGGCTCAGGGAGTTTAAGTTACCTGCTGAGTTTATACAGCTTCATGGTAAAGGCAGAGTCAACCTCAGTCATTTCTATCCAAAGCCTGTATCCTTAATCACTCTGCAGACATGGGTTCACTCACAACTACAGAGCAGTGAGGCTTTAAGCAACCCATCTTACCTCTCTGTGCCTTGATTGAATAATCAGTATTTTTGAGAGCCATAATCTCTGCTCTATTTCTTCAGGAGGAATGTGTGAGAAAGGTGAAGGAGCTTTGCAATAAGAACATCATAATGCAGATGACTGCTTATGTTTCCCCTAGCAATCCACAAGGTGGCAGATATAACAGTCAGGTCACCATCACCTCCAACAAATAGTCATTTCAGACTTAAGAAGAGAATTGTGTGCTTTGACACATTCTCTTCTAATGGTTTCATAAAATGTTTAATTTTCCTGAAAATTGGCTTTATCTGCCTGGTGAATGATTCTTGTTTCCTTATTTTCACAACATTAATGACAGAAAAGCAGAGCAAGCTATTTTTTGTCATTTTGGAAGACAGAGGTGGGGAGGATAACGGAGACAGAGAGAGAAAATGAAAGTTTTCATGATTCCATTATAAGCAGCCGCTTTAAAGCAAGAATCTGTATCTGCCAACTTCTGGGATGCCATGAGGCTTTGCATGGAGAAGCGGGCAGAGTCAATTCAGAAGATCCCAAGTCAGGGCGCCTGGGTGGCTTATTCGGGTGGTTAAGTGTTTGCCTGTGGCTCAGGTCATGATCCCAGCTTGGCGGGATTGAGCCCATGTTGGGCTCTGTGCTCAGCTGGGAGGCTGCTCCCCCTCCTCTTGCTCTTGCATTCTTGCCCTCTCTCTCTCTCTCTCTCTCTCTCTCTCTCTCTCTCTCTCTCTCTCTCTCTCTCATTCAAATAAATAAAATCTTAAAAAAAGAAGAAGAAGAAGATCCCAAGGTATAACCACACTACTGTATCTGCCAAGGGAAAGTTTCTCTATCAACTGCCATTTGGCCACGTGGCTCTTTAGTGGTCATGAGGCCCCACTTCATCCCAAACTCCCTCTAAATGCTTCATGTCTCCTTTTTCCTGCCTCTGTAATTCTGTTTCCCAAGTATCCCCCTTGGCATCCTGTTTGACCTCTCTCGCTTGTGTGCTCACTCCGCTTGTCAAGATTCACTTCAAAAATCACAGATCCCTCCAAACTCTCTTTATCTCTCCTCGAGTGTGATATTCCTCATTTCCTTTAACTGTACTTTATTTTCATTAATGGGATATTTTCTGTTTTGCATAGTAAGATCACCTTTTCTCATTTTAAAACTATAATAAAATATATCCATTTAAAACATGCAAGAAATACGTAAGTAGATTATAAATAAAAGTGCTATCAAAGCTCTTCTCATCCCACTTCCATCTGCCAAAGTACCTTGTTTTAACTTTTTTAGTTTATAGTTTTCCAAAATTTTATGTGCATTTAAACATTCCCCGTACTCTGAAGGTACTTTGAAATGAAAACCACTGTTCTGGCCATGGATATATATTTTGGGTAATAACAAGGGTTTTAAGGAAAAATAAAGCCAGGAAAGGGGATCAAGCTGATAAGAACAAACACTGCCTGGAGAAGCAACTCTCATGTAATGGAAGCAGAATCATTCCTGGAAGTAAGTTACAGAAGTTCAGAGAAAGAAAAATTGGGGGTGTTAAGGAGTCAAAATGACTGTATAGGACAGTCATTTGTCAAGACAAACCCTGCAGAAGCGCTGGATGCACTGAGATGGTACCTGTGGGCACACAGTTGGGGATAGATAATACGCCGGGCATTCGGGTGGTTCAGTAGTTAAGCATCTGAGTCTTTTTTTTTTTTTTTTAAAGATTTTATTTATTTATTTGACACAGAGAGAGAGATTACAAGTAGGCAGAGAGGCAGGCAGAGAGACAGGGAGAGGAGGAAGCAGGCTCCCTGCTGAGCAGAGAGCCCGATGCGGGCCTCGATCCCAGGACGCTGAGATCATGACCTGAGCCGAAAGCAGAGGCTTTAACCCACTGAGCCACCCAGGCGCCCAAGCATCTGAGTCTTGATTTTGGTTCAGGTCAGGTCATGATCTCAGGGTCGTGAGACTGAGCTGCAAGTGTGGCTCCATAATGGTCGTGGAGCCTGCTTAAGATTCTCTCTCTCTTCCTCTCCCTCTGCCCATACTGCCCCACACCCATGCCTGCAAGCACATGTTGTCTCTCTGTCTCGGAAGGAAGGAAGGAAGGAAAGGAAGGAAGGAAGGAAGGAAGGAAGGAAGGAAGGAAGGAAGGAAGGAAAGGGGAAGGAGAAGGGAAAGGGGAAGGGAGAAAGGGAAGGGAAGGAATGCACAATAAGCAGAGACGCAGGAGCAGAGATGACACAGTGAGGGGGCGCATAAGGAGCAGACTCTCTCCATCTCTTCCCTATCTCATCGGCCGCAGACCCTGACTACTGTAACTCAGTGGTACTTCTTGTTCCTTTTATTCTCTCAATCACATCATTCTCCAGGCCCAGTGTATTCATCTCTTGGTCCTTATTTCCTGGTTCCTTCTGTAGTTGTTTAAAAATATCAATATCCATCTGTGTGTCATGCCAGTAGTTACTCCTGAGAACTGCCCCAAACATACCACTTCCTTAGCACATGTACACACACACACACACACACACACACACACACACACATACATATATTTGTACAGACACATGAAATGAATACATACGTATGTATATATTTCAACTTTCTTTGGATATTTACATAATTCAAAAATAATATGCTCTTGGGGCATTTTGTTAGTGTTTTCTTTCTTTTTGGCAAAAGCTACTGATTTAATTGAGGAGGTTGAATGCTTATCTCTATTATCACACTCTTAAAACCCACCTCCCTACTCTTCTGAATAACCATTCCTTAGATTCATTACTGCACATACCTGCCTTACAAGGTGGAGATATTTTGTATTATTTGACTATGTAGATAATGTTCTCAGCTGTGACATAGAGTTTACTATGATTACATTTTCTTTCTTTTCTAACTTTCCTCCTATGTAATTGAGAATTGCTTTTTATTTTCATTTACTTAGTTTTCAGGTATTATTTTATTCTGAAATTTCCCAACAAAACTAACCGTAGACCTCTTACTACAGTCAAACACCACAGTGTGGAGGTGTTTAGAAACATCTCTGTCTGGAATGCTTTGACCTGCTCAGTTCTGGACTTAGTTCTTCTCTAGCAGGAATTCCGAGAATTCTCTTATTCTCGTTTCTGAATTGCATCTCCCGTTCAAGATTCCACAACTTCTCTTTCTTGGCTTATGCTCTTGTATTTTTGGAAACCATCTTCAATATCTTCTTGCATTGGAAGTATATTTTTGAGCTCGTGCATATCTAAGGATGTCTTTACTCTACTCTGATCCATGATAATGGATTATGTGTATTTAAAATCTTTTGTGTTGTTGGAAATAATTTCCCCTCAGAATTTTGATGGGATACTCCTGTAGTCACCTAATTTCTGTGGTTCCAATGCCATTCGGATACTTGATCATTGTCTATGGTGATACAGATATGTTGGGCAGAAGAATGATGCTTCTCTTTATGAAAGATGTTAGGGGCTCTTATTTTTCCCTGCATTCTTGAAAATTTACTCAAATGTGCCTTGGGGTGGGTTTTTTTTTTTTTCATTGTTTTGTTTCAGATGAGAACTTGTTGGAATCCTTCAATCTTCTGGGGATTTCCTCAAATTTATATTCTAATCCATCTATTTTTTTTAATTTTACACTAAAAAAAATACTCAAAGCTGATTATTTTTGAATTCTCTGATATTTTTTTAACAGAACACGCTCCAATTCCAGTAAGGATACTGATCAAATGTGCAAGTGTATATGCCCGATTATTTCCATTTCCTCTGTAACCCTCCTGCTTAGCCTCTCTGCATCAACACTTACCCATGTAGAGTCAACTCTCAATGTAGCAGTCAGAAGGATCCTTTAAAAATTGATCTATGTCTGTAGAGAAATGACTCCTTCAGCAATCAAATCATCACTACCAAAAAGGCAAGCAATGCAAAAATGTGTAGAGTAGAAAGTGAGAAATTACCTAAAATTCGATCAGTAGCAACAACTGTCATTACTATTTGGTGGCTATTGGTGCAGATATCTCTCCAAGGATGACACAGATGTATCTATTCCTATCCAGTGACTATATAGAAATATATAGATTAGTAGGAAAACAAATAAATAAAAATGTGATGCTGTTATGGAGGAATCTTAAAATAAAGTGACAAATATAGTTTTATTTGAATTTAACATTAAAAAAACATACTGAAATAAACATGAAAAAAATGATAAATGTCAAATACATCTTTTTTCACCTCAAGGAGATATTAGCATCAAAAATATCTCTAGAGTTAAGGGAAAAGTAAGAAGACATTTTAACTTGTTAAAATCTTTAAAAAAATAAAATGATACATTTCCATTTTAGACCTATCTATTGACTCCCTGCTATAAGGAAGCTAGCGCCCCCATACTCTCTCCTTTTTTGTCTCCAGTCCTTGCTCTCTCATATCCTGTTATTAGTCAGGTTTACAACGTGTACATATTCTGGCCTGAAACCACAGTTTTCACCGTTGTTTCATTTTAATTGTATATTGAGTAAGAATCTGAGTTCACCCCTGATCCTGTTCCCATGGCTTCCTCATTTTCAATTACTTTGCCATCATTTATCATTTTGTTCACCTGATTTCATTTTCCAGAAGACTTTTGTTTTTAAAAACTTTGATAATATATTTTCTTCAACCCATCTATTCAAGATACCATTATCACAGTATGTAATCAATACAAAATTATTAATGTAATTGTTTTTTAACAGCCTGTTTTTCCTACTAAGTCTCTGAAGCTGGGTGTGTGTTTTCTCTCGAGAGCACATTTTAGACCCACTGGCCATAGTTCAAGTGCCCAGGAGCTGCCGGTGGTTAGCGGCTCCAGCACTGGGAAAGCACAGCCCTACACTTTCTCCTTTCCTTTGTCTCTCTTGTCCATTTCCTATCCAGTTGGGAGTCCCCCTCAGTGGTTTATCCTAATGGAGGGGTTCTGTCCTCAATGGGATGCCTGGGGGGTCAGCCTGTTTATCCATTTTTTTCTATTTGTTTTCACTTTTTACTTCGAGATCATGGTAGATTGATGTGCAGTTGTAGGAAGTGATACAAAAATTTTTCAAGGAAGAGATTAAGGGAGCCTCTGTGCCCTGAGTCTGTTCATGCTTCAGAATGTCTATATTCTGCTTTTATACTTTTCAAACATAGGTGAGGTCATGTCACTCTTATATTTAAAACCCTGCCTTCATTCCCAGTTTACTCAGTAAAATCAGTGTCCTTTTCAAGGCTAATAAGCCATGAATGTTCTGACCATTGGACATACTCTGCTTTCTTCACGTCCTCTACCTTCAACTCATTCTGTTCTGGCCACACCAGAACCATTTTCATCCTCACTTTTAAGAACTATGACATTTCCCTCCACTCACTGTCATCCATCCATCCCTTTCTATGGCCTACTCCCTTACCTTCTTCAAGGTTTTGCTCAAAAATTACCTTCTCAATGAAGGCTATTCTGACTATACTATTTACAGTTAATTACCCCTCCCTACCTAATCAACATTCCCACTCCCTTGTCATGATGCTCACTTTATTTTCTTCTTTTCCAAGATGCTTTTGACTTTCTAACAGGCTATGTAATTTACTTATTTATGTTTTTGTTTGTGTTTTTACTCTCATAAGCAGAAAAAAATTCTGCCAGTAACGTCTTCAGTTTTTCACTGCTCCCATTTCAACAATTGCTTATGCAATTATCCCTACTTTACAGGTGAGAAAACTGAGCTTCCTAGAGTTGATCATAAGATTGCTAATAATGAAACTGGATTTAACTTCAGGATCCAAAACCCATGTTCTTTTGATTCTTCTAAGAGGGATTCAAAGTTTGTTGGCTCAAAGAGCAAATGGAGCCAATATGTAACTCTTATTTTCTCCTGCTAAACATCAGATCTACTTTTTACTCCTTCTTAACACAAATGACTTGCTCTGAATATGTTCCTAGTGAATTTAGGCAGTGAGGAATCAACACCATTTCAATAAACTAGACATTGACATCTTTTAAATTGCTGTCTACTTTACTCCACTTTACTGGGTAATCACCACTCTGTCCCATAATGCTGTGAGGTTTCCTACTGTCATCAATCATTCCTCCTCTGTTCATTGTATTGCAGCCTTCACTTGGGGGCCCAGCTGCCAAATAAAAGGTCGTTTAATGGGCCCTTACTCTTCTGAGCACCATCCAAAGCTTCCTCTTCAATCAGCTTCTCAGGGAGAGATCCATGTGGGGGCAAAGAGGCAGGTCACTTTAGCTATGTTTCCATGGCAACCCATACATGAATGTGATCTTAGCCCACGACCTTGGACATAATGACCCTTAATCACATCCTCTATGCCCCTCAGGACTCAGTGACTCATATGGCCATTTCCTGTGACCTGCTTTAATGGCACAACTTTCAAAAAGGTAGACTTCCTACCTCAAGCAGGCAGGGCCAATCAGCAATTACTTCAGGGCAGAAACTTAGAAAGGGTCGTTGCAGGAATGCTAAAACAGCAGTAGATAAAATATGTTACTAGAACCCTAGGTGCCAAATAGACCACACTTGTTGGAATATTTCAGCTCTTAATTAATCTTGACTGAATTCAGTCTGACCTAGCCCATTTCTCAATCCCATACAAAGATAATGGAGCAACCTTTGGAGGAACAAAGAATCTTGGGATAAGTAGAAAGAGGGCACATTATAAGGTCAAATATGACAAGTGTTGAAATGAGAAAGGAATTTAGGGTTGGACTGATGTCTAGAAATATAATCACCTGGAAAATAGAGGCAGGTACCTTCTCTTTGGGAGACACCCTGTTGAGCCAAGGCAGAATTTGCATAACAATATTGCCTTTTACTGTGTGACTGTGTTTGCAAATTTTGGTTTTCCTGTACTTATATTACCTCTTTGTAAAATAGTGGTAATACTGGTATTCCTTCACTCCACATTTATTAAAATTCTATTGTGTGTCTTCATAGGGATAGTATATGAATTAAATATGTAAGTTCACAGAAAGCACTTAGTTCAGTGCCTTGCACATGGCATGTACCCTAAAAGTGGTCATCACTGTTGTTATCATTATTATTATTGTCCAATCCATTACAAAAAAATAAATTCCTAACAGCCAGAGTGCTAAAGAAGGTTGCTTTAGAAAGTATAAAGTTCTCTGTTACTGGCCAAATCCTCACAGGCCATGTGGGAATGGGATAAGGGGGTAGTCATAGTTAGTAGCAGAGTTTCAAGTGTTAAGATTATAGATTCAGTGTTAAATAAAGATTCTGAAGACTCCTTCCAATTGGAAGGTGCCATTATTCTGTGATATTTAGATTTTCCTCACTATTAACAGTGGTCAAAGTCTGCTCCCTTTTTTCATTGTCAGTAAATACGGAATAGCACCATTGAGCATCACCAAAACAAACTGATAGGAAAATCCTAGGCCTTGTCTTTATGTTATCCCTAAGCCTTTACCATCTGAGACCTATAGATTCTATCTAGCTCCATTTTTCATTTGTCTGTCTTCCATATGTCACTATCTACTATATCCCCACATATGCCCTTAATTTCCTTCTTTCCTGGATTGCTTTATCCTATGTCCGATTCTCAAAACACCAAAAAAAAAAAAAAAAAAAAAAAGTTGAAGCCTGAAAGCCGTCTTCTTTCCCCACAATTTCTACATGGAATGAATTTTTCTTCTTCTTCTTTTTTTTTCAGATTTTGTGGGGTTGGGGAGATAGAGAGAGAGCATGAGCAGGGAGAGGGACAGAGGGAGAGGGAAGCAGGGAGCCCAATGCAGGACTCGATCCCAGGACTCTGGGATTTTGACCTGAGCCAAAGGCTGATGCTTAACAACCGAGCCACCGGCTCCCTGGGATGAATTTCTTGTTCCCTCATGGACATGTTCATTCATTTGGCACATAGTCCTCAACCTCTACTCTGCCAGGTGCTATGCTGGTCACTAAGAACACAGAGAGGAAGATCACCTACCTTAAAACTCTCATGGAGGGGCTCCTAGGTGGCTCCGTTGTTATGCATCTGCCTTCAGCTCATGATCCCAGGGTCCTCAGATCGAGCCCTGCAGCGGGCCCCCTGCTCAGCGGGAAGCCTGCTTCTCCCTCTCCCACTCCCCTTGCTTGTATTCCCTCTCTTGCTGTGTCTCTCTCTGTCAAATAAATAAAATCTTTATTAAAGAAAAAAAACAAAACTCTCATGGAGTTTTGGCTCTACTGGGAGAGGCAAATATACAAAAAAGTTACACAAGCAACTAGTTTTGCCCACTTGGAATACCATGCGGTAGTAAAAATGCAAATGGACTAAATTTATACCTACCCACATCACTACATCTCACCTACTTAGGTGAGTGGGAAAAGGAGGCACAATGCTAGTATACTTTATTATCTTACTATGGATTTGTAAGTATAGCAAGGAACACTAGAAACCAAATTCAGAAAAGTGCTTACCTCAGGGTGGGATTGAAAATGAGAGTAGGAAATGGAATCTAGTAGAAGAACATGAGGGCTTCAACATTTTTAGGGAAATTTTATTTCTTACTTTGGAAGATGAATATATGGAACATATATACATATATATATGTATGTATATGTATATGTATTCCTACAAAAAGATACAGGTTGTAAAAAGTGTTTTAAAGGGCACTATGATATTAAATCAAAGTCAGGAGTACCTGACTTGAAAGAGACCATATGACAGGAGTGGCTTTTCTGTGTCTCTGTGGAAACACCCATCAGAAGGAATTAACCAGGTAAAGTGTGGGAATGAGGAGCAGAAAGGAAAAGTTCTCTGCTTAATGTATCTATTTCTTATTAACCACCTTGTTTGCATGTTGATATAAATTTCCAACCTGAAACCTATTCCATCTCCTCAATTGAAACAGGAAGCCCATTAAGCAATTGAGTCTTACTTGTCTTTGTATTTATTAGAGCACTGAGCAAAATTTTTGTTATGTTGAATTGGACACTAATAAAAGTAGAGGTCTAGGACCTCATGTAACTTGAGGGTCATGAATATGTTGAATATTAATTATATGTATAATTTCTATTTATACTTCATTGGCAACTAGTCCAAGCTTATGAGATTTTTAAAGATTTTTTTAATTATTATTATTGTTAACTGAAATAACAAGCTTATGAGATTTTAAAAGTGTCCTTATTTGGCAGTTCTCCACCCTGTCTGTGACACCCAATACTTTGTCTGAGTTTCCAACAAAGTCATGAAGAATATCTTTGGATCATGCTCTTCTCTCTGTGTGAAACATATTTTCTTCCTCATCCTTCACCTAGCAAATTCTCTCTATTCTTTAAGATTCTGCTCATATGCTTCTGTCTCTATCAAGTCTTTACTAATCTGTTCAGTACAAAGATGGAGCTCCTTCTCATAAACTCCTTTGCAACTCTGTGACATCCCTTGCCATAAGTTTCCTGGATACAGATCGGTTAGCATAGTTCCTGGAATATTATAGACAAGCGATACATTATAGACATCATCATTGTTAAGGGATGTTCCCTGCCTCAAAAATTGTACACCGCATCAGGAGAAGTAGCAAAGACACAGGTGCTACACAATACAGTTTAATCCAATTCTATATATATCCCACAGACTAACACATCAGTGTTTGGCACATAGCAGCTGCTCAAATATGAAAGAAGGAAATTAATAAATAAATCTTTGAAATCACTAACATATGAATTGTGTTTGTCTAGCGCATTGGAGATCTCAGCCTTACAGGCATCCACCTTGTACCCCAAGGGGTGGAGTTATTTATTGTTTACATAGGCTAGCTCTTTGACAAACAAAAGTCTGAGCTGGCTTCATTAAGAAGGATGGATATAAAGCAACAACATGTCTGTGCTGAGCCATTGAAAGTGAAATGGGATAATTGCCGTGGTTACAATGAGGCTGATCAAGCTGAGAGAAACAAGTTTCAAATTGTTCCAATCAGTCCTAATCCAGCAGAGTTATTAACAGTGCTCTACCCTGGTGCGACTGCATCTGCTAACTCGAGATAATGATTTATATCTCAGTTTATGAAAGTTCCAATTTGTCCTAATTCAATAAGTGAAACCCAGCAAGGCAGGCAGGAGACATATACTGCACCATGACTGGAATCCCCATTTCATTCTCCTCTCCCCACCTCCCCCAGACTGTGATGGCTGACTGCGCATCTGCCTGCCAAGCACTTTCCCTCGTGGACCTAACCTGAGGGAGACAGTGACACGCTGGAGTAGAAGTTTTTGATCACACCCTCGGGCTGTGAAGGATACAGCAGGAAAGAATGTTTTGAACAAAACTGACAAGGTGGAAGTATACAGTTAGAAGTGTCTTGGGGACCCCCAAGGCTAGGAGTCCTTAATCTGGAAAATATGTGCCCTGGATTAGAAAACAGTGATTCCATGAATACTCTGTGTGTGTGTGTGTGTGTGTGTGTGTTGCATGTATGCAGTTTTCTCTTTTGGTGAGAAAGTCCAGAACTTTCATTAGATCCCAAATTGTTCTTGTGACCTAACAAAGTTATGAACCATTGGCTGGTCTGATCTACTCACTGCAAAAAGCAAAGCAGAAAGTGGGATGTTAAGATAATTTCCCTACATCACTACTAACAAGAAGGAACTGAGAATAGAATGTAGGAATCTCCAAAATAGCCAGAAACTAATGTATATGTTTGACTTCAGAATAAAATGTGACTTCAGCCAAGTATGATTTTTTGCACACCATTTCTTCTCACGCAATCCTCCCGTTCTATGGCAATGCTGCCCCATTCAGGCAGTCACGTGTCCTTGTCATATCCAAACATATCTTCTGTGAAAGGTCTACCAATAGGCCTAGAGACAATATGGTACCATGGAAAGGATCCTGTACTTGCTTTGGTTTCTAGTATAGGCAGGCACGGAGTGATACAAACAAAGTACATATTTCTTGGATGAATGAATAAGCTGAACATGAAAAAACATTGTCAATAGACCTCACTGAGATTCATTTTGACTATCAGAAAAATGAAGAGATTGGTCTTTGTTATATTTCAGATTCCTTTGTTTTAATATTTGATGATAATGACAACCATTTGCTTGATATCTCATTTCCCAATATTAAAAGAAAGCTATCCATGCCCCTTTCCAAGGGTTTTCTAAAATGGCCTCTGAAACAGGCCACAGTCTAGGCTCTGAAGGTACAAAGGTAAAATGAAAAATGGATTTTTCTTCAAAGAATCTCACAGCCTATGGAAAGAGACTAATATGTAGACAAAAGTTAAGAAGTCTACTTACAACTATTGAGGCCACAGATTGAGTGGAGTATTAAGATAGTACAGAAGAAGAAGCTATGAGTAATTCTGGTGGCAATAATAGAGTTGGAAGATCAGCATTAACTCAGTCATGAGAGTAAGTTAAGTATGAATTTACCAGACAGAGTAGTGGAAAGGATATCCCTAAGACTAAAATGACTCAAGCAAAGGAATGACATTGTGGAAGATCATGACACGTCACTGGAATGGTGAATAACATAACTTCATCCTAAGATATTGTTGGGCATTTAATGAAGGCTCAATAAATATGTTGAGTTAATGAGGAAATAAATGGATAAATATAATTATTAGTAGTAATAGCTAACATTTATTGAATTGTCCTCAGTGTCAGACTCAATACTAAATATTTCCAATTGTTATATCACTTAGTTTCCCATTACAGTCATATGAGATAAACATTGTTATGATTCTCATTTATAAATGAATTTATGGAAGTTCATAGAGACAGAGGAATTTATCCAAGGTCACATAGCCAGTATAAGGTCCAGAGTATGGTTGTGGTATGGCTTCCTGACTTTAAATTCTAGGCACTTAATTTATTCACTATATAGGATGCATTGAAAAAGGAGAGTGCAATGAGGAATAACTGGGAAGATGCATTATGGTCATATTGTGAAGGAACTTGAATGCCATACTTTGGAATTTGGATTTCATTCTCTTAGCAAGAGAGCCATTTAATTTTCAAGCATGGGGAAGGCAAGATCTAAGCTGTGTTTTAGAAAGACAGCTGGAGGGCGCCTGGGTGGCTCAGTGGGTTAAAGCCTCTGCCTTCTGCTCAGGGTCCTGGGATCAAGGCCCGCATCAGGCTCCCTGCTCAGTGGGGAGCCTGCTTCCTCCTCTCTTTCTGTCTGCCTCTCTGCCTACTTGTGATCTGATCTCTCTCTGTATGTCAAATAAATAAATAAATAAAATCTTAAAAAAAAATAGACAGCTGGAGAGTTGTAAGACACAGGCTGAAATGTCAGAGTCTATATGGTGCAGAACCATTAAGGAGACACATACATCATTTTCTACATATTATTCTGCGCCCTACTTTTATTTTAGCAAAAACAGAGCATGCATATAGTTCCACATCAACACATCTACATCTGCCATAATCATCATTGTCTTTGGATAAAAGTAGTTTTATTAAAAACAATTTTAAATGTACGAGGTATAAAAAATACAACCCTAACCCCACATGCTCATCATGCACTTTCCAATTGTCAAGTCATGATTAACTTACTTTCACTTACACACCCCACTTTCCACTGTATTTTGAAACAAATTCTATTCCTGACTTTATATAATTTACTCAACCAATATTTCTATATATATTTCTGTAAAACAAGAACTCATTATCGAAAAAATGTACTATTATTACAATTGGTAAACATAACTTTAGTCTTTTAATATAATACAATATCCAATTTAGTGTTCTAATGTCTACCTCAATAATTTTGAATAACTAGGGATGGTTAAATAGTATTTCATGAAACCAACTTCTACTAATGGATATGTATGGTATTTACAATGTCCCAATGCTCAAAAGAGACAACTCGGAAAGATTATGGCTATGAAATTCCTATTTTCTTTAGCAACATGAGTCTGGCAGTTAGTATCCTTGGGACATTTTGATATTGACTAATGGAAGTTTCACATTGTCTGTGTCTATCTTCATCTTCCCTCACCTAATCTAGATTCTTGAAAGTAGAATTCTTTAAACTATAGCCCAAGCCAAATTCCACCTGCCTATTTGTGTGCGTGTGTTGTGCTTTTAGACCTAGAAATGGCTTTGGCATTTTAAAATTTTGACATAAATCAAAAGAAGAATAGTATTTTGTAATAAGTGAAAATTACATGAAATTCAAATTTCAGTGTCCATTAGCAGTTTTATTTTTAAATCAGCACAACCACGCTCTTTTACATATTGTTTAGGGCTGCTTTTGTGCTAAGACACCTGAGTTCAGTGTTTGCCACAGAGACCTTATAGTGTACAAGATCTTACACAATATCTTTGGTTTTGTCTCTAGACCCATAGGGCTTCATATCTTTTTTTTTGTTTAAGATTTTATTTATTTGACAGAGACACAGTGAGAGAGGGAACACAAGCAGGGGGAGTAGGAGAGGGAGAAGCAGGCTTCCTGCCAAGCAGAGAGATGGAAGAGGGCCTCGATCCCAGGTCCCTGGGATTATGACCTGAGCTGAAGGCAGACGCTTAACAACTAAGCCACGAGGAGCCCCAGGGCTTCATGTCTTAGTGGTGATAAGATTCCTCTAGAAAACTCCTGTAAACACAGATTTGGTGAACCCACCCTGAAGATTTGGATTTAGTAGGTCTGGTCTAGAGCCATGAATTTGCATTTTTACAAGCTTCCAGATGAGGCCGATACTACTGGTCAGGGGCCACACGCTCTGAGCAGAGATTCAAGGCAAGAGAAGTGGTGAGACTGTCCTGATCAATCCCTCACTGAATCCCCTTCTTTGCCTGAGGGTCTCATTCTCACCCCGTATCTACCCAACTATTGCAGCCTGGCCCTAATACTTGACCTGTCATTACTTCTTGGAAAGAATGAGGAAGGGCAACCTGACAGAAGCAGGTCACATTAACCAGGCAGATATGTATTCATTAGATGCATATCACACCTTTACTCAGAGTCTGGATCCTAAGCTTAAAATACAGATAATTATCCAGTCATAAAAATAACCACTCTGGATCGAGCCTTTAAACAAAATGAGAGAGGAGGGCCTGATGCACACTGAAGGTACGAGAGAAAAAGACCAAAAAAAGTTAATAATGAAAGTCTCTATTTTAGAAAACTTGAATGTCAATTTTCCAAAATAGAACATTTTACCCCCATCTCCTCTCTGATCTGAATCCGATGTGCTTTTCCGTCTGCATTGCCGTTCTGGGTAACACTGCCATTTTTAACCTTGAGAATCAGTGTGACTTGGGAAGAAAAGTATGGGCTTTGTAGAGACAGAATGAATCTCAGCTTTGCTCCTCCCAGACACGCGAATTTGGAAAAGCGATCTAAATGGTCTGAGGTGATGTGCTGAAGTGATCTGCTTGCCCCCCATTTGCCCAAGACATCCCCCATTTTAGTAGTGAAAGCTCATGTCTCAGGAATCCCTTAGTCTTGGGAAAACTGGAGGGTTTGATTACTCTAGTTGCCACCTTGGTTAAGAAACAAAAACAAATTGAAGAAGCAATGAGTCATATTGGCTAGTTTATAGGGTTGGTGTGGAGGTAAAAAACACAGCAGCAGGCACTGAGTGAGACCATTATTGAAGGTAGGTCTACTTCCTCTGTCCCCAGAAACCAACTATGAATTCTGCTGTCTTACTTGAGTCCTCCCCGCTCTGAAACAACCCACACCCTCCATCCTCTAATCTCTGCAGTTTTGTTTGTTTGATTGATTTTTTTATCCTACCGTCCTGGGTCTCCATCTGCCCTGCCTCAGTCAAGAGTCCCACATGGCTTTAGGCTAGGTCCTTCCATGAAGTGTTTAGCTGCTCTTCCCACCTACATTCTCTACATTTCCAGTACATCTTCAAGAGAGCTCCTTCTGAACTTTCAAACTACATTATTTGAGAGTTACACCTCCTTCTATGACTCTCTTTTGTCTACCCACCCAAAACTGAAGCTCCAACTCCTTCATAGGCTACTCAGAGTTAGAGATTGCCTCCTTTAATGTCTTAAAACTCCTGCCAGCCCTCTATACTCCATTCTTAGTAATACATTCGCTATTTCCCACATAGCCTCAGAACTTAAATAAATGTATGTGTGTGCACGCACATATTATGAAAGTTGCAAAGCTTGGGTTTACTAGGATCTTCTTAAGACCAGAAAGATTGAGTAAATAAAAACGTACCAGTCTTCCCCAATCCTCTTTTATATTCTATCTTTGTTTGTTTTCCCTTGACCTTGCTTATTCAAGCCTGGTCCTATTTTACCTGAATCTTCAACCTTTGCTTAGCTTGCAAAGCTGTATTGCTGTGTTAGCCAGTTACACAGTCACATTTGCTTTTCTTTCTATCTTGTCTCTTCTAATCAGCTGCTCCACTAGCTGGAGGTTGGCATAAAGAAGGCGTGCTAAGTGCACATCTGTTCACATCTGGCACATAAAGGGCTGCAGGTCACATTTATACAGGCAGCACATCTGACTTCACAGCAGTCTAAGGAAGGAAAAAACAAAACTCTGGCCTAAAAGTTCTCTGTATTTGATCAACTGCAGTAATTGGGGCATGTCCAGCTGGCATTCTTCTTGCCACAGGGAAAAAAGAATGAGGTGGGTTAGGATTAGGAGCTGGCCATTGCCAAGACTTTATCTCCTTTGGTTCTTTCTGGACTTGAGCATAAACTAGGGAGAGAGAGGTGTCTATCTCATCATCTTAAAGTGTACCCTCTCTCAGTTTACTGAGACCAGCGAATATCAGACCACCGTTTCTAAGCAGCAATCCTAACTTCCCCAGCTTGTGAGCATTAATAAAAACTGGCCAGTGTTTTTAGAAAAATAAGCATTTTGATTAGCTTTCCTCACTCTGGTCATGGGTCTGAAATAACAGATTGGAGAATGGAAGCCAAGGTTTTGGGCCCTGTTGGGAAGGTCACAGCCTCCCTCTGATTTATTGGGGGCTGGCTGCTGAGACCGAGCAGCAAGGTGACACCTTGGAAAGTAGCCAGAAAAAGACAGGCCTGCATAGATGGAATCCAAAATAGATGATAGATTCTCATTGTATGAGATTATTAGATACAGAAATGGAAATTTCAGTTGTCTGTAAATGCTTTTCTTGGACAAATTTTGAAGGGACCAGATAAGAATCTAGTGGATCAATTAAGAATCCGTAAGAATAGATATTTTCTAAGGCACATTTCAATCTTGACAATTCTATAATTTTAGGGGTTTTTTTTCTACCAGTGTATCTCTACTTCCCAAATTCAGTTGTTCTTTACTTTGTATCCAGTAACACTCTCTATCCATTCTTCCCTCTGCTTCTTCCCCCAGTTGGACTTTTCAACAGACAGCTGAATGCCATAGGATATGACTTGAGCAATAAAACACAGGACCACATACACCTTCCTCAGGTAGTCCCAGTGTCTGACATTTCACCATTAAAGATTTTCTTTTTACTTGGAAAGTTTGTTCCCATAACTTAGTAGGCATCATACATCAAATCCAGTGGACTTTTCCACCATTTCATATTCCAACTATACCAAAAGATTGAGTTCTCAATATTATTTAGAGCCAGTGAATCCAGATCAGGAAATTGATGACCTCAATGGACAAGGATGCCACACTCCAACCTCTTATTTGATTAGATTGTTGATCAATGCTATTTGAACTACAGCCATAGAGAAAATGAATCAGTGAGAGACATGATTTCTGTCCTCTGTCCTTTGATACCTGGGAAGATAGAGTGTATGTGTACTAAAAACTAACCAATAATTCAAGCAAAAGAATGATATAAGTAAATGATTATATAGAATTCCAGAAGAGAATGGGGAGAGGTCAGAAAATACTTATTGGAGAATGAAATGAGACTTAATCACATTTAAAGAGTGAGAAGTTTCACAGAGGCTATCATTTACCCGGAATTCACCAAGGAGCACATAAGGAGATCACCTCCTTTATGACACCAAAAACACAAGTGACAAAAACAAAAATAGACCAGTGGGACTACATTAAACTAAAAAGAGTCTGCATAGCAAAAAAACCGACAGGAAGAGAAAAAAAAAAAAAAGAATGACCTAAGGAACAGGAGACAATATTTGCAAACCATATACCTAATAAGGGATTAGAATCCAAAATATATAAGAAGCTCCAACAATACAGTAGGGAAAAAGATCGCAAATAACTTGATTTAAAAATGGGTGAAGGACTCTATTAGACATTTCTCCAAAGAAGACATACAAATGGCCAACAGGTATATGAAAAAGTACTCAACATGATTAATCATCAGGGAAATGCAAATCAAAACCACCTCACCCTTATGAGCATGACTATATAAAAACAAAAGCAAGTTCTGGAGAAGATATGGGAGAACAAGAACCCTTGTACATTTTTGGTAGGACTGTGAAATAGTTCAGCTACTATGGAAAATAGTATGGCAATTCCTTTTTTTTTCCCCAAAGATTTTATTTATTTATTTGTCAGACAGAGAGAGAGAGAGAGAGAGAGAGAGAGCGTGCACACAAGCAGGGGAAGCATCAGGCAGAGGGAGAGGGAGAAGCAGGCTCCCTGCCAAGCAAGGACCCTCACGTGGGACTCTATACCATGAGCCTGGGATCGTGACCTGAGCTGAAGGCAGACACTTAAAGGACTGAGCCACCCAGGTGCCCTGTGAATCCTTAAACATTTAAATGAGAAGTATCACATGATCCAGTAATCCCTGTATATATCCAAAAGAATTGACATCAGGATATTGAAAAACTATTAGTACTTTTACATTCATTTCAACATTATTCACAATAACTAAGATATGGAATAAACCTAATGTCTGCTAACAGATGAATAGATAAAGAGAATGTGTTATATACATACAATGTTAGATTATTCAGCTTTAAGAAAGAAGGCAGTCCTGCCATTTGTGACAACAAAAATGAACCTAGAGAACATATACTATGTGAAATCAACCAGTCATGGAAAGAGAAATACTTATGATTCCACTTATATGATGTATTTAAGATAAACTCATAGAAAAGAGTAAACTGGTAGCTGTCAAGGGGCTAGAAGGATGGAGATTTTTGTTCAGTGGGTATATAGTTTTAGTTATACAAGACAAAAAAGATCTAGAGATCTTTGTACAACATTGTATCCACAGTTAACAATATTGTGTTATGCATTTTAAAGTTTAAAAGGGTGGATCTCATGTGTTCCTACCACAATAAAAAAATAAATGTCAATGTTGCTGTGAGAGTAGATCTTTAAAGTTTTCTTCACAAGAAAAAATATGTAACTATGTGAGGTGATGTTAACTAAACTTATTGTGATCATTTTGTAATATATGCATCTATGAACTCATGATGCTCTACACCTTAGATTAATACAATATTATATATCAATTACAGTTCAGTAAAACTGGGAAACATGCCGGCGGGATGTAAATACACAAGTTGGAGGATGTGGTTTGTGGGACCAAGGCCACCACTTTACTGTTTCTGAAAACTGACACTACTACATTGTAACTTTTTTTTATCTTGAAAATGGGAATAATGATTCAATATCTTTGCATATATTTTAGGGAAACATTAAATAGAGCACAGTTAAAATGTAAATCATAAAAGTAGAGCACTCTGCAAATGTGGACTTAGTGGCTAAATATAAAATCCCTGGGCGCCTGGGTGGCTCAGTGGGTTGAAGCCTCTGCTTTCGGCTCAGGTCATGATCTCAGGATCCTGGGATCGAGGCCCGCATCGGGCTCCCTGCTCGGCGGGGAGCCTGCTTTTCCCCCTCTCTCTCTGCCTGCTCTCTCTGCCTCCTTGTGATCTCTCTCCCTCTGTGAAATAAATAAATAAAATCTTAAAAAAATAAAATAAAATAAAATAAAATCCCTGGAATCAAACTGTTTTATGTACTAAATTATTTTTCTTAACTGAAATATAGCTGACACATAGAAAAATGCACAGTGCACAATATTACATGTACAAATAGATGAATGAAGATCTTTTATGTATCAAGAAGAAAGTACAGAGAGCTCATTAGGTGGATAGGGAAAAAGATTTAAGTAGACACTTCAAAATAGCGGATGTGTTCAAGTTCATTAACTATTAAGGAAATAAATATTAAAACCACAGTGATACCACTACATAGGTGCCACTCTTACTAAAGTAAGGATATACAATACTGATATTAGTAAAGATGAAGAGACATTAGAACTTGTGTCCATACCTGATGAAGGTATACATCGTTACAACTACTTTGAAAAAGTGTTTAACAGTGTTTGCTAAAGCTGATCATATACATAGCATACCCTATGATCCAGCAATTCCACTCCAGGAAATGCATACATTTATGTGCTCCCAAAAGACACATAAAATAATATTTATTGCAGCAGAAATATTTTAAACCTCAATGCATCAAAGATACCCAAGAGCAATAGAATGGTTAAAGTGTGGTACATTCATGTAATAAGATATTATGTGGCAATCAACTAAGTACTGCTAGGGGCACCTGGGTGGCTCAGTTGGAGCCTCTGCCTTCAGTTCAAGTCATGATCCCAGGGTCCTAGGGTTGAGCCCCACATCAGGCTCTCTGCTCAGTGGAAATCCTGCTTCTCCCTCTCCCACTCCCCCTGCATGTGTTTCCTCTCTCACTGTCTCTCTCTCTATCAAATAAATAAACAAAATCTTAAAAAAACAAAAAAGGTACTGCTAAACACAACAGGGAAGAATCTCTAAAATAATAATAATAATTAACACAGAGGGGAAAAGGCAGGTATAAGGGATAGCTTGATGTATAGTAACCATTTATGTAAAGTTCAAAAGTAACTGAGGTGCTAGTTATGTTCAGTTCTTTGGTCTTGGAATTGGTTTTATTTTTTCTACATGTTGGTTTAATTATCAAATTTAAACTGGATTTTAATACTCAGCTTTAACTCCTATTAATTGTGTATATTTGGACATATTTTTTTTAAGATTTTATTTATTTATTTGACACAGAGAGAGAGATCACAAGTAGGCAGAGAGGCAGGCAGAGAGAGAGGAGAGAGGAGGAAGCAGGCTCCCCACTGAGCAGGGAGCCCGATACGGGCCTCGATCCCAGGACCCTGAGATCATGACCTGAGCCGAAGGCAGAGGCTTTAACCCACTGAGCCACCCAGGCACCCTGGACATATTTTTAACTGGGCTCAGTTTTCTAAACTTCACTGGACTGCTGAAGTATTAGATGATATATGTAAGGCATGTATACTATATACTATATTGTTTCAATGATATATTAAGTGCTTAATAGCCATTGGCCTTATAATCAATATTATTATATATAAAGCATGTTAAAGAAAGTACTTCCTCCATAGGGTTGTTATGAATAGTCTATGGAATGGTCAACACACAATTACTAGTGCATAATAAATTCTCAAAAAATTGTAAACTTGTATATTATTCTTATTCTTAAGAAAACTAGAATTTACACCATTCCTGAGCATTTCCATCCACAGAAGTTGAAAGCATGCCAGCCGACCTTGGCGTGTTGAGGAACACTCACAAAGTTAAGCCTGTCTGAGACCCTGCGGAGGTACTGCGCTTGGTGACACCATCACTAGCATGGTACAACACCCTGGCCCCTGGCTCTTCCCCGTCACTCTGCTGGTGAACGTGTCTACAGTCCCTTCCGGCTCTGCTTGCAGAGTGCTGCTCAGGCGTGAAACATTCGATCTCTAGCCATCAGGGGGCTGTGAAAGCAGAAGACATTAAATATTTATCAGGATCATCTATTTTGGCCTTTATTTTTCTTAAAAGTTATTTGCAGGCCAGCCAGGGAATGCAGAGGGTGATGTTAATGTGAGTCGTTGCAGACGGGCATGCTAACTTTGGAGTCAGGCAGAACTGGCCTCATTCCCTGCCACAACCACTTACCAAATTGCGTGGGTCAAGTCATTTAAACCCTCCAAGCCTTGTCTTGTTTGTCTGAAAAATGAGGGTGGTAAAAGGGGTGCCTGGGTGGCTCCATTGGTTAAGCATCTGCCTTTTGCTCAGGTTGTGAACCCAAGGTCCTGGGATGGAGACCCATCAGGCTCCTTGCTTGACGGGGAGTCTGCTTCTCCCTCTCCCTCTGCCTGCTGCTCCCCCTGCTTGTGCTTGTGCTCTCTCTCTCTGTCAAATAAATAAATTAAATCTTTCAAAAAATGAGGATGATAATAATAATAATAACACCTACTTAGAATTGTCATGAGAATTAGATGAAATCATATATTTAAAGCTTTCACAGTTCCTGGTGTGTATATTTAATAAATGGTAATTCTTATTTTTATTTCCTTTTTCTCCCTTTGTATTCACTATATTCTTTTTTCTTTTTCTTTTTCTAATTTTCTAGGTTTATTTATTTTTAAGTAATCTCTCCACCCAATATGGGGCCCAAACTCATGACCCTGAAGTCAAGAGTTGTAAGCCCTTCTGACTGAGCTGACCAGGTGCCCCTATATTCTTTTTTCTTACAGCAATATATAGTTCATATTCCAAAAGGTTTGCTAATTTAAAGTGATTCCGTGTTTTTTCATATGGTCACCGGTGGTAAATCATCATTACTATGTAATTCCAGAACATTTCATTATTTACCCCTAAAAGCAGACACTCCTTTATTCCTCCTCCCTTCAGCCCCTGGCCATCATGAATCTCCATCCTGTCTCTCTGAATTTGCCTGTTCTGGATATTTCATGGAAATGGAATTCTATAATATGTGTCCTTTTCTTTCTGGCTTCTGTCACATAGTGTGATGTTTTCAAGATTCATTCATGTTGTAGCACGTACCGATACCTTGTGTCTTATGAGTGTCTAAACACCACTCCATTGTATGGATATACCACATTTTTCATATTCTGGACTCTTTTTTTTTTTTAAGATTTTATATATTTATTTGAGGCTGAGAGAGCACAAGTGGGGGTGGGGCAGAGGCAGAGGGAAAAGCAGACGCCCTGCTGATCAGGGAGCCTGATGAGGGGCTCCATCCCAGGACCCTGAGATCATGACCCAAGCCAGAGACAGATGTTTAACTGACTGAGCCACCCAGATGCCCCTTTCTCATGTTTTAAGTGGGGAGAATAATACCTCTTATGTAGGTTTCTTATAAGAACAAAATTAGACTTCTTTAGGGCACAGATGTGTTGGCTTTTTCTCATTCTTCTCTGTGTAAGAAATGGTGGGCTGTTCAGATTTTCTGGGAATTATTCCCTCTTACATCACTTGAAAATTAACCCCAATCATCAGTCTTCACCATTTGACTATACATTAGTATTGGTGCCAGGTACCATCTGTTACACCATGAACGCAGCAGTGAGAGAAAATAGTTCTTTTTTGAGGATGACTATATACCTATATGCTGACCAGTTTAGAGAGACTGGGATTTTAAATATTATCTGACATGCCTTCATTGGTCTAATTTTGACCTCAAGCAATTAAAAAAGTAAAGCTATTTTTAAGTAGTCCAAGAGTACAACCGTCAAATGATATAAAAATAGGGTAATGACTGAATATATTTATATTGACACCTACATCTATATCTGTATCTCCCCATCTACCTATGTTTCTGCTACCACAGCTTAAATTGGAACCAGTTGTCAAAATCTGCTGAAATCAATTGAAAAAGTCATTATGCAGGAGTGCAGGAGTTGTGTAGAACCCTTGTGCTTGATGGATTCTAAAGTGGGCCTCATCCACCCCCTTTCTTTCCAGCAGCTTGTTCTGTTGGTCCGGATCACAGAAAGGGAGTAGGTATCCTGAAGATCCATTGACTGCAATCATCCATGGAGGAAGCAGTCACCTGTTAAATTTAGATTTCTTGAATCTGCCAGGATTCGGACACAATGATAAACAGCCACCATTTCTGGCAAAGGTTGGGAAAGCTCATTCATTCAGTTAATTGCTTTGTGGTACTGAACCATAAAAATGGCAACAAATCAGTCCACAGCGACACCCAATCATGTAGGGATGGCCACCCATCTTGATGACATTAAGGTCATTTCATCCATTTCTAGAGTGTTGGCTAATTGGCTACTACCAGTTTTAGGATACAGCTTTTTGAGTGACTTAGGACCTGTAGGAACTTCTTAGAAAATCACTTACAAGGAGAAATTATTTTATTTGTCACTATGGCTAGAGTCCTAGAGGAAAGGGAGACACTCAGGTTCTTTATTTTCACCTTTGATTCTTTACTTTCACCCTATCTGTGCTCTTCCCAAGGAGAAGAAAAAGGAATATAATTAATCAGACTTCAGGTCATTGATTGGGCCATGCCAGCTAGTGGACATGAAGTCTCAGTGTCATTAAAATATTCAAAAATGTTCATTTTCTTTCTGTCGCTGCACCGCTCCCCATTTTGGCAAGGCTTGGAATCATAGCGGTAAGATAAAACACCTGAGATTGAATGTGGAGGGCAAAATAAAGGAATAGTGAGCTTTGGCCTGAAATCAGTGTCCCATATGTTTAAGTTCTGCTTATTAGAATGTTTGTGGTCAGAGCTCCAGCTAAAAATAAAGTGTTACATTGCTTACCATTTGAAAATACTTTATCCATAGATATTTCCTTGAAGAACTTTATTGTAGGGTTCCTGGGTGGCTCAGTTAAGAGTCTACTTTCGGCTCAGGTCATGATCCCAGAGTTCTGGTATCGAGTCCCATGTCAGGCTCCCTACTCAGTGGAGAGTCTGCTTCTTCCTCTCCCTCTGCCCCTCGCCCTCGCTTGTGCTCTCTCCCTCTCTCTCTCTCCAATAAATAAATAAAATCTTAAAAAAAAAGCAAACTGGGATTTCTGTGGTATCATAAAATAATGAATTATTTTTAAGTTTTTTTGACATAATACCACTAATAGTTACCACCTCACGTCCCCACCCCTTTATCCTTAGATCTGAAACTAGCCTCTTGGGAGGTGACTCCAGAACATTCTGCAGTGAGTGACATTGTAATTTTCTTTCATGTGGGTTGCAAAACCTTGCGCCATAAAAAAATGTGAATGTAGCAAAAAATGGTTAAATAATAACAGAATGAAGAAAAAAGACTGAGTACCTGCTTTGTGTTAACCATGATTCTGGCACCCAGGATGACAGTAGTGAGCAAAACTAATCTCTGCTCTCATGGAGCTTAGGTTTTGGTGGGGTGGATAGATAAGTTACTGAATAAGTAGAATATATAAGATTATACAATAAGGACTGTGGAGAAACTTTAAGTGGGCAAAGGGGCTAGGGTATTTTGAGTTGACGGAACTGGACTTTTTTTTTTTAAGATTTTATTTATTTATTTGACAGAGAGAGACAGAGAAGAGAGGGAACACAAGCAGGAGGAGGGGTAGAGGGAGAAGCAGGCTGTTCCTGAGCAGGGAGCCCGATGTGGAGCTCGATCCCAGGACTCCAGGATCATGACCTGAGCCAAAGGCAGATGCCTAATGCCTGAGCTACCCAGGCACCCCAAGGGAACTGGACATTTTCAATATGGTTTTTGAGGAAGGCCTCCATCATAAGATAACATTTGAATAAAGGTCTAAAGGAAGTCATTAGAGAGCCACATAACTCTGGCAAAAGTAATGGCAAATGAGAAGTCTTTAAGGGGGAAAAAAGGCTTTAAGGCAAGAGTCTTCCTGGCGTGTTTCAGAAATTTACATCGGTGTAGCCAGAACTGAGTCTGGGGAAGAGCGGATGATGGGGTTAGAGGGGATTGTGAAGAGAGCACAGGTACAGTCTCCTTCAGATGTCCTTCATTCAACTTCATTGAAGTCTACTTTACATACAACAAAATCTGCCTGTTTTCAAGTCACCATTCTATGAGTTTTGACAAATGTATGCATTCATGTAACCTCCAGCATAACAATGGCATGAAACATTTCCATCATCCCCAGAATGTCCCTGGTGTCCCCTCTCCCAACTGAAGCACATCCGATCTGCTTTCTGTCAGGATAGGTTTGCCTTTTCTGAAATAGATACTATAGTCCATACTGTTTTGTGTCAGGCTTTTCTCATCTAGCAGTACAAAACAATGAGCCCACAACAATGTAGATTAATCTTAAATGTGTCCTGCCGAGTGGTATTTTATGGGAAGAATATGCTAAAATTTGTGTATGTGTTTATCTATTGGTAGATGTTTGGATTGTTTCCACTGTGAGGCTATTAGAAATAAAGATGTGGACATTTGCATAAAAGTTTTGGGAAGACATGTACTTTAATTTTTTTTTCAGGTAAATACCTAGAAGTTGCTGGGTTGTGTCTGTGTAGGTGTTTAGCTATATGGGAAATTATCAAGCTCTTTTCCAAAATGGATGTACCATTTTGCATTCCTGCTAGCAACATATGAAACTTCCAGTTCCTCCACATTCTTAAGAACGTTTGGTACTGTTAGCGTTTTGCAGTTTAGCCGTTTCAGTGAGTGTCTGCTGGAGTCTCCTTGTGTTTTTCAATGTGCATTTCTATGATGACTAATGATGCTAAAAATCTTTTCATGTGTGCCTTGGTAATTTGTATATTTATTTTTATGAAGAGTATGTTCAAATTCAGTTTTTAGTTTTTACTGGGTCAGGCTTTATATTATAAAGTATAAGAGTTCTACATATATTTTGGATAGTAGTCCTTTGTGGTGTACCACATTTTTATTTTCTCAATGGTATCTTGTGAAGAAGATACATTTTAAATTTTGATAAAGTCTGATTTATCAATGTTTTGATGGTTTGTGTATTTTTGTTTTATCTATGGAACTATTTTACTACTATAAGTTTGGAAAGGTTTTCTTCTAGCAGTTTATAATTTTAACATTTTATTTAGATCTATGATCTACTTCAAGGTTTTGTTTCATTTATGAGAGATGCTGTGAGGTACGAGTCTAAGATTCTTTTTTCCATATGAATATCCAGTAGTTTAAGCATACATACAGTAATATATTTTCTTTACCTACATGCTCTGGCAGTTTTCTGAAAATCACTCAACCATGTATGTGTGTGTCTCTGTTTTGTTCTCGTCTCTTTATCTGTGCTTGTGGACTTGTCATACCATTTTACTTATTGTAATTTAAGGATAAGTCTTGAAATCAGGTAGTGAAGCTTTGAAATTTTGTTTTTAATTTTAAGGATTATTTTAGTTTTGACTTTAATTTCCAACATAAATTTTAAAATTGGTTTGTCAGTTTCTATAAAAGGCCTGCTGAGATTTTAATCAAGTTTTCATGAAGACAAAAGATAAATGTGAGATTGTTAATATCTCAACGGTATTGTGTCTTCCAACCCATTAATACTGTATATCTCTCCATTTATTTAAGTCCTCTTTAGATTCTCTCAGAAATCCTTTATCATTTTTATTGGGTGGGTCTTACATATATACATGTTTGATTAAATGGATCCCAATTTTTAAAAATTTTATACAGTACTGCAATATGGTGTATTTTTCAATTTCATTTTTTTTACTAGTATATAGAGATACTTTTGGGGTGAGATGCTGATTTTGTATCCTGTTGTTTGCTAAAATCTCTTAATTCTAGCAGATTTTTTTTATAAGATTTTCTTTGTTTATTTTAGAGAGCAAACACCGGAGTGTGCGATCAACTAGAGTGAGGGGCAAAAGGGGAAAAGGGGAAGGAGAGAGAGAATCTCAAGCCCACTCTTCACTGGGCACGAAGCCCAATGTGGGGCTCGATCCCATGACCCTCAGATCATGACTTAAACTGAAACCAAGTGTTGGACCCTTAACTGACTGAGCCACCCAGGTGCCCTAGTTCTGGTAGTTTTACAAAATGTTTTTCTTCTTTTACTGGAGTGGTTAACCATGGACACAATGTTGCAGAGAAGTGAGAACACAAAATGTATTTTCTAAAACTCATGCTACGTTATTATTTTTACTTTAAAATTAATTGTATTTAAGATTAACACTAAATATCTTTGCTATTTACGATTTCTGTTCTCTTCTTTTTTATTGGTCCATTTTCCTACCTGATATCCTTTCTCTTCTGTGTAAAGAACCACCTTTAACAATTCTTTCGGACTGTGTTTGTAGGTGGCAAATTTTCTCAGCTTCTCCTAAAAGAAGTCTTTGTTCTCCGTCATGTATAGAATTCTGGGTGAATTCTTGTTTTCTTTCAGGGCTTTAAAGATACCACTGTACTGTCCTTTGCCTTCCATAATGTTGGCAGTCTTTCCCACTTTTGTTCTGTAAGTACTGTGTCCTTTTGCCTTTGTTGTTTTAGTATTTTTCTCTTAACTGGTTTTCAACAGTTTTAATATGATATGCTTTGGTGTAGTTCTGTTTTTCTCCTTCAAGATGTTTGCTGAGATTTCTGCGTCTCTGTATTTATTACTTTCGCCAAGTTAAAAAACTAATAAACAAAAACAAAAAACAAAAACTAGTTATTCCCTCCATAGTTTTCGCCTCCTTATTCTTTCCTTCTCCTTACTGAATTTTAATTACCATGCTTGTTTTTATTTTGTGGGGTACTGATGCTCTGTTTTATTTTGTTTTCTGCTTTTTGTTTTTTTCAAGCTCTTTGCTCTTTGGTTTAGATAGTTTCTCTTGCTGTATCTTTTAATTCACTGATTTGTCTTCTGGTATTAAGCCAAATTGATGAATATTTCATTTCAGGTAATGATTCTCTATATAGTCTTTTAATTCCTTGAGCACATTTATGAAATTTATACTAGCTAAGTAAGAATTCTTGTCTTTTGTTTCCATCATCTCTTGCCATTTTGAGTCTTTTTCTGTTGTTGTCTACCATTTTCTTCTGGCTATATGTCACTTTTTCCTACTTATTTTTGTATCTAAGTTTTGATTTTCTGTCAAATATTAGGAATTTTATGTTGCCAAAGGCTGAGTTGTGTTGTTTCCCTTAAAGAAGGTTGAACATAGTTTGGTCCAGAAGTTTGTGGATTAACTCAATAATTTTGAAGCCCATTTAAACCTCTCTCTCTCTCTCTCTCTCTCTCTCTCTCTCTCTCTCTCTCTCTTTTCAAATCTAGAGTAGTCTTTACTTCAGAACCACGGGTCTTGTTGGGGTCCTTTGCTGAATGACTTTTGTATTCACTGAAGTCTCTCCTTTTTAAGCTGGTGAGATATTAAACAATCCCTAGCCTTGTATGAGCTTAGATAATTTTTAAGCTTACAGCTCTTAGGTTCTTTTTCTTTTTCTTATTTTTTTCTTTTTGGCAGTTGCTCTTGTCATGTGGCTTTATAAAATTTCATCCTGCACATGTGCAGATCAATATTCAGCCCAAACTCCAAGAGTCTTCTCTGTGGATTTTTAGTTTTTGCTTTGCTTAGCTCTCCTCTTAAAATTCTCCCCTGAAAATTCTAGTCATCTCGGGGAGCCTGGGTGGCTCAGTGGGTTAAGCCTCTGCCTTCAGCTCAGGTCACGATCTCAGGGTCCTGGGATCGAGTCCCGCATCAGCTCTCTGCTCAGTAGGTAGCCTGCTTCCTCCTCTCTCTCTCTCTCTGCCTGCCTCTCTGCCTACTTGTGATCTCTCTCCGTCAAATAAATAAATAAAATCTTAAAAAAAAAATTCTAGTCATCTCAGTCTCCCTGAACTTCTGCCCTCTCAACTCAGTGAATCCCCTAAATGTAGTGTACATATTGGCCTGAAAATTTCTTCTAGGTAGAAATTCTGATAATCATAGATCACCCACTGTTGGTTTTTCTTCTCAGGTGTCATAACCTATATAGCTTGTTGGTCCAAGATCTGAAAAAAAATTCTTCATATATTATATATTATATCCAGTTTTCTGGTAGTTTGGACTGGAAGGGAATATCTTATAGCAGTTACTCCCTCAGAGGTGAAAGTAGGAATCCTTCGGTTTGGTTCAGATTTTACCACAGGAAAAATCATTTGAATACTTCAGGATTTAGCATTGACATTTGCAGGGTACGACTGATGGCTTTAATCGTCTCATCCTGTCCCAATATACTGCCTTTATAACTCCCTCCCATGGCTCAGTGCACAAACAGAACAGAAATGTGATGAGCAATGTAGCAGAACTGCTACCAACATGGTTGGTTTTAGGGTAGTAATACTCCACAATCTAGGGGGAGGAATGGTGGGGGAGAGAGTGGGACACAGCCAGGCATTGGGTCCAGGGATATGAATAAGTAAGGCAGTGCTGAAGTTTTGACAATAAAAAGAAGGAAGAATCCATTATGATTTGTAGGTATAAACTGAATGACCGACAAATGCCTGGTTATGTTTGTCAAACACATTACTCGAAGACTTCCTAAAGGATATTGAGGAAATCTGATAGACTATGCTTTTGTTATGTTCTATCCTCAACCGGATAGTCAACATCACTTCACATTGTGCATCAATACCAGCTTGGCATATAGAGTAGTCATCTGAATATGGACAAAGTGTGGAACGTACTCTTGCCCAAAACTATTACATGGAAAGCCAATTCAGTTTCTAACTCTCAGTTTCTCCACTGATGTAAGAAACATAAAATTGCTTTCCTTAACTAACTTCACAATCATTTAATTTAAAAAAATGACAAAAAATATATAATTCTTATAAGCTATAAAGGAATATGCAAGATATAATATTAGAAATAAGGTAATACAAATACATAGTGCTTTAAAGTATGTATTTGTTTTGTCTGTTAATAAATTTACTCTCTTTTTGAGTATTTCTTTTGCTCTCCAAATGTTTCTACAAACTCAGTGTAGCTAATGATGGTTTCTGAAGATGTCATATTGAGATGTTGAGTCTAAAACCTGACAGTGTAACTGGAACACATATGTGTATGAGCATGAGTGTGTGTGTGTGCATATTTGTGTGTATATGTGTGTGTGTGTATTTCCTGACTCAGACTACTTGAACTTCCAATAAAAGAAATATCCATAATAATCAACATAGTAAAATTACTATGTTACTATTAAATTTACTATCAAGATAGTAAAATTATTAGGTGAAAAATAAAGTCAAAATATATTTACAGCTAATCTAAAATTAGAGGTAGTTGCTTAGAAAGAGATCTATATACCAACAGAAATATCCTGCAGGAATGAGTTGATGATTTTTAACTATCTTGATTCCTCATGTGTTTTGTAGGAAAAAAAAAAGAGTAAAACTGAGTATCACTGTTCACTTCTTTTGGATTTGGGGCACAAATGTGGTTATTTTTCCAGTACATGGATATGTTTTGATGAAGACAAGGAAGAATCCTTTCCTGTTGGGATCTTTTCTGTGTGTATGGATGCTGGACTGTGTCAGCACCACGTGACAGGGAAACGATCTTCTGAGGTTAGTAGAGCTGAGTCAGATGACAGTTCTTCCACTTATTAATCCTGTGACTGTGGTCAGGATAGCCTCTGCTTCTTGTTTGTCTAGAAGCTGGAAGGAATGTTCATGATGGTTCAAGCTTTCTTCCTATCTCTAAGAAAACCTTATCAGGGGAGTCCCTGCAAAACATTCACTCCAAAGACTCTGTCTCAGGACACCTACTGTTCTGAGATTTTGGAATTATTCCTCTGGATATAACACTGATGATACAGACATCTTTGAAGTTTAAATATACCAGGAATGGTCTAATTCTACCCACATCTTAGTGTGTATTTGTTAATCAGTCCCCTTCACTTTATAACAAAGAATACAGAATGGCACAAATACTGGATGAACTTAAGTTTATCCTCTAGTACCTCAAGAACAGATAAACCATAAAATCCTGGGGTTCTACATCCCACATCCCTGGAATTTCATTGCAGAGTTGGTTCCGATTCATCCCCATGCAATTCGTAAATGAATGTCCTCATTGAGTAAAATGAGGTTTGAATATGAAACAGGCCCCTGAGAGAAGAGCTTTCAGGGAACAAGGAAGCTAGGGGAACAGTCAAGATGATAGAAGGTGAAGGTGCTCCTGGGATCATGTAAAGTAGGGGCTGTGCATGGCTTTGGGTGACAGTAACTCTGCAGACATAATGCTTTACTAAGTGATGAGGAAAAACACATCACCTGGGTCCCAAGCAGTTAAAGTTAGGTATCAGTTCACATATAACATTTCATTATAATAACTTATTTTGTAAGTTTCTTACCATTATCTGTACCTCTGATTCACATGTCTGAACTATGGTAGGTTATTAAAAAGAAGCTGTTGAATGAAAGAAAACATAGCAGTTCTTTTTTTTTTCTTTTCAAGACTTTATTTACCCACTTGTCAGAATGAGAGAGAGAGAGCAAGCACATAAGCAGAGGGAGAAGCAGGCTCCTCACTGAGCGAGGTGCCTGATGCCTGACTTGATCCCAGGACCCTGGAATCATGACCCGAGCCGAAGGCAGATGCTTAACCGACTGAGCCACCCAGGCATCCCCAAAACACAGCAGTTCTGCTGGAAGACTCAAAGCCATAATCTAAATCTTGATCTTGCCTAAGGGAAAGAGAATTTCCTGTTTTTTTCATACCTTGGATACTTAGTTGTCTGTAACATGTAGTAGAGCTGAGTGACTCTGAAGGAAGTCAAATTCTATAGTTAACATCAGGTAAAAATAAAATCTTCACAGTATATTTAAAATCTGACCATCTCACCGTCACTGCAACCACCATTGACTGTGTCATCAACACAGCAAGTCTGAATAACGGCAAAATATTTTAATAGCCACCTGTGTCTCTGCCCTTTTCACAGCAGCCAGAGTGATCCTATTAAAATAAAAATCAGACCATGCGACATCCCTTCCCAAAGCCTTCCAGCGGCTTCCTTTTCGGTTCCAAGAAACAGACTGCCTACAAAGCAATGGATAATCTGGCTGTTGATTTCTCTTCTGACCTCATCTGCAACTTCTCTCCCCTCGCTCACTCTGTTCAAACAACAGGTCGGCCATGCTTGCGGTCCCTCGAGCTCACCAGACACATCTCACGGCTTACACCTGTGCTCATCGTTACCTGGAATGCTCTTCTCTTAAATTACCCCATCTCTCACACACCTCTGTGTGGTCTTCATTCACCCCAGTGAGGTCTTCTCAGACCATTTTGTTTAGAATTGCTATATTCCCAACACTCCTGATCTCCCTTTCCTGCTTAACTTTTCCCCTTAGCACCTGTTGTGTTCTAAAATGTACGTTTTAATCATGTTTGTCTTCCCCTTCAACAGACTATAACTTACATTAAGAACAAGGATTTTTGTTCTGCTTTTATTCAGTGAAGGCCCTGGTGTCTAGAAAAATGACTAACCCATGAATGTTATATGATAAATATGTTTTGAATAAACAGATCAATGGACAGGGGCAGGGAAGGAGCAGAAGGAGAGAGAAATGAAGACCAGCCAGTGTCTGGAAGGAGCACATTGAATGGTTCATAAGAGAAGGAAGCTTTGTCTGGGAGCATAAATTGAAATTCTCATTGAGCCAGCACCCTATGAGGGCATGGACAGTTCCTCAGGTCAGGGGTTAAGTGACTTGCTGGAGATCCTTCAGTGATTTAGTGGCAGAGCTGGGCCTAGAGCCAGCACACATGCCCATTTCTACCATGCCGCCCGTCTACCCTTCAGACACACAGACGTAATAATGAAGAGTCATTTGCCAGCTTCTGGATTTTTTTTTTCCTGCTCATGATTTTGCATTTTGGAGGTGAAAATTATAGAAATTCAAGTTACAGAGGTCTACCGTTACAAAGTAATAATAAAAACAAAATTTTCTGTGCACACATTTAACCCTTTATTCCTTATAATCACAGGGCCTTCTATGCTCCTTCCTTGTTAGTATCCACGTTCAATAGTGAGTTGAAAGAACAATTCGGCTACTACAGATTATGTGCTAACAAGTCTAAGAAACTAAGAAGGAAACAAAGGAACTTTGTGGCATGCTTTTTTGGTCTCATTATATCACTGATGAGGTAAAAATATTATAAAATTAAAAACTTGGAAAAATATATATCTTCATTGCTTACACCCTTCCTGCAAAATACCTCTCTAGCATATAATATTTTCTCTAAAACTTTTTAGGATGAGTACTATTCTGAGGGCTAGGGTGACAAGAAGAACTCTATTTTTCAAGTTTTCTGGAAAGGGAGTGGGAGTGGTTGAATGAAGTGGATATAAAAATTTTTTTAGAACTATCAGTTATTAATTCTGAAAGGGACCATGGAGTCCCCCTCTCTTCCCAACAACACTTCATTCTAGAAATGCAGAGATAGAAATGTGAAACAATGACTCATCTATTGGCTGACATATTATGACCAAATTGGGGTAGGAACCCAAATCACATGATTTTCAATTTAGAACCATTCCTGTATTTTGTGCTATTTCCATACACTAAGCTGTATTTTATCAAAAAATCAAAATTCAATATCACAGTCATAAAATCTGGCAGTGCTATAGAGAAAAGCCAGACATGTACATCAATGATACAATGGTGTATTCCCAATCTAAAGAGGTCCAGCTGTAAGAAAGGGCACTTTTGTCAACAGAACATACCCAGGTTGAGCCCAGAAATTATTTTCTCATTAACTGTATTGCCTCCAGGGCTAGAATTTACGATAATAATGGATGTTGCTATTTCATTAGGGATAACAAGATTGAAAAACATTAAGACAGTGTTGAACTGGTATGGAATGAGTTGGAGGCATTTGGTCCTTCCAAGAAGTAGCACTGTATCGCTGACATTTTACAGGTGAGGAAATTGAATCTCCCAAATATTACAGAACTAAAACGGGGTGCATTCATATCTGTCTGGCTCCAAAACCTATCCTCTGTGAAGAAGGGCAATGGCTGCTTTAGAAAGGATATAATAGGGAGTGAGAAAACTTGTATATAGGGCATGAGGTTGAAGTTGCTAGAACACACTTAATGATTTGGCTGAGATCCTACTTGATACTACCTAAGTCTTAATGGAGGCATCGCCTTTCACAAGCAGGCAAGTAACTGGGGTATTCAGCATATATTAAATTCTCAATGAATGTTTGTTAAATTGGATTATAGTAATGGTATAATTCTATAACAATCATCATAATGATTATAATAGCATTATAATAATACATTATAATATTAAATAACTTTCATACAATCTCAGAATATTATCTCCAGAACTTTAAGTGGGCTATTAATGTTATTTCCATATTTCTATTAGTAAACTTGAAGACTCTTGAGGAGAGACAGAATGTCTTATTTGTCTCTAACTCTGAGACCAGTGTAATTACTCATGTAGCAAACATTTGACGGACAAATGAGCTCTTGTCTCCAACAGATATGCAGGGCAAATATTATTTTTAGTAACCTGAGGTTTGGGGTGCCTGAGTGGCTCAGTTGGTTAAGCGTCCAACTCTTGGTTTCAGCTCAGGTTATGATCTCAGGGTTGTGGGATCAAGGCCCGCATTAGGCTCCCCACTCAGTGTGGAGCCTGCTTGGGATTCTCTCTCTCCTTCTCCCTGTGTCCCTGCCCCTACTCACATTCTCTCTCAAATAATAATAATAATAATAATAATAATAATAATAATAATAATAATAATGGAAAAGAAAACTGAGGCACTGAGTGATTAGTTTTCTGTCAAGTTAACAATTGGTGAAGTTGGTATTTGAGTTACAATTGTCATTATTTAATTCAGTCTTACATTATTTATATACCATATTTCAGTGTATTTTGTATTTCCTCTCCAATAGAAGTAAGAGCACTCCTCCCCCCTTTTCTCACCTGGCCATTCCAACTTGCAGTCAATTGAGTAATTTTTAAACTATGCCTGGACACTGTATAGCATTTAATTCCTTCTCTGTCCCTTTCCAAGTCTCCCAGGTCAAAGATTTTGCAAAGCCCCTATAATTGTCAGATAAATAAAATCACATTGCTCATAATTACCAGGGACAATTCTGTGTAATTAGATGTTAACTGTAGTGTCCCCTCTCCTTTATGACTTCAAATAAATACCTGTTCCTGTCTCAGTCTGGGAGAAAGCTCGGTTGGAAATGTAACTGCTTTGTTGCTCTCTATGTAATTAACTACCATTAAAAGCCACTAATTAGATCGTAAGTTTTAAATAAGTTGCCCTAATTACCTTTGGTACATGGTGCATTGAGTTGGGAGGGCAAGTCCTTCAGAGCCAAGAAAACTTGGCCCTGTCACTAAGAGAATTAACGGAGCTATTGGGTTTCTTTTTTTTCACATTCATAAATGGGAAAATGAGAACATAGGGTATGGGACGGATAGAGGCAGGGGTAAGGATTGTGGTGAAAAATGTGTACCTGGGCAAAGCCAACCAGGGG
Source organism: Ailurus styani (assembly GCA_002007465.1). Taxonomy (NCBI): domain Eukaryota; kingdom Metazoa; phylum Chordata; class Mammalia; order Carnivora; family Ailuridae; genus Ailurus; species Ailurus styani. The sequence goes on from LNAC01000153.1 coordinate 3,112,766, forward strand.
AGATCTCATACTATCTCTGAAAACCACTCACTGTGTGCAAGACAGCCTGCCACGTACAAAGTGCTTACGACGTGTTGAATGAGTGAATGAATGACTGAATAAAGGAGTGGACAGAAAAATAGATTAATGCAACATGGCATGATAGTGGAGAATCTCAATTTTGAAATGAAAACAATTCATTGATTTTAATTCTAGCTCGGATAAGTACTGGTTTATTTAGGGAAATTCTCCGGTACTGTGCTTTTGTATTTGTAGTAGGGGAATAATGATTCTTAATACCCAAGTTGTGATGAATTAATTATGATAATGTGAGTCTAGTATTTCCACCTACTAAACTCTCAATAAATCCTAGCAGTGACTATGACGATGACGACGACGATGATGATGATGAAGATGATGAGGGTAATGATGATATGTAATGTGCAGTTTGGAAGTTCTCAAATGAGCCCTATATTGAAGCTATCATGTGCTCCTTTTTTATTTCTATGTGTTGTCCCAAGACACCATTGGGCTGAACCTAACACAATCACAATATCAGAGTCCATTAACAAACTTATTTTAGAACATTTGTTAGGTCGCTGGTTAGTGCCAGCATAATCAGAGAAGAGAATATAGTCCTTACTCTAAGGAGCACATAATCTGATGAAGTTGCAGGTGTGTAAAAACACCATTGACCCTATAACAAAGGTCTTTGCAAAGTATTATGTTGGAGGAAGCCCAGGAGAACGTCACAGACTAGGTAATGTCAATGAGCCATTTATGGAATCATTTCTATCTCAGTCAGAGTATTTAATATATGACCAAGGTCACAAAGAGATGTAGCAACAATAATGATGATAATAGTAAGAACAATAGCTAAGATTAATTGAGCAGGTGTTATGTGCCAGCATCTAAGGCTTTATGTATATTAACTGATTAATCCTTATAAAAAACTTGAAAATAGAGACAAGAGAATGGAAGTTCATAGAAATTTCACAGAGTGGCCATATTTACATACGAAAGTTTGCAATGGCAAAATCAACCAGTGTTCAAAGGTGGCATCCTACCTACAAAACTGGAGTCCTTAAATTCTACCTAACACTGCCATGGTTAGTGAGGAAAGAATTAGGGTTTCTTTTGGAGAGCCTGATGTTCTTATGAGTATTTTCCCCTCAATTTCTCTCGCTGGGCATTGGCTTCTTCATCCCATGAAAGTTGCTTTGAAGGATGAGTTGACCTCTCAGGAGCCTTCCAACCACACATTTTTCTACTTGATTTTTCCTACAGCATTAAAAATTGTGTGAGTATGCCAAGCCTTTCCATGCACCCTGAGGTTTTCCTAAAGCCAAGGCAAGTCTTACACCTTCTAAAACACCTAGCATAGAGCCAAATGGAAAAAATGTATCTGTCTGTCTTTCTGTATAAATATATATATACATATCTGTGTGTATGTGCGTGTATATATATACACACACATGTATGTGTATATGTGTACAGTACATGCCCACAGACATATAAGTACACAGGCACATATGTGTTTAAAGCAGTTTTAATATATAATGTAGATAAATAACATATTTGAAAAACTGTGTCGAAATCATAGCACACAACAGATAAGATTTTCCTCCCGATCCTCTCAAACTAAATGTTACCTTCCTCTGAGCATTCAGGATATCATCAGCTCATTATACACGTATTTTTTTTTTCATAAATGCCATGTGCTTATTTTATGCTTACTCAATGTAGGCAAGGGAAGATCTTTTGAGCCTCGGTTCTTTTTCAAGATTTGTGTACATTGCCCTTGATGTTGTTCTCTGCCCACTTGGGTTTTGGATATACCATATCTCAGACCTCTAGTTGAAGGTCAGTTTGATGTGCACAACTCCTAGGTCCTTGCCTGGGGTCACATAGGTTTGCATCTGCTTTGTCTATAGAGAGATGAAAGAGGGATTTCTTCTATCTCTACTGCCTGGCACTCAAATTCTAAACAGGTGGAGAGCATTGAAAACCTGCAATCATCAAAATTGGCTGTTTGCAGAAGTCCTGCCCACTGGTCTTTCCAAAGGGAAGTATCGCCCAGTTCCATCTATGTGTGAGGTGACCGTGACTGCCTCAGCTTGGACTCGATATGGCTGTTCAATTCAAATATTCGATAGAGAGTAGATAGGATCTCTGAGACTGTACTTGCATTTCCCATGGGACATAATGTAACTGCCTCAGATGGGGTCTGATATACATTCTCAGTCCAGTAGTATTCATGTGCTTGTGTATTTCCCTCCTCTTGAGTGTAAGCTAAACCTAGTTCTTTGCTTCTAATAAATAGCTCAAAGACCAAGTACGATAATGTACCTGCACATTGTTACTTTGGCAGGTATTGGCTCTTTGCAAAGGAATCTCAGGAAAGACAAGGGAACTTTCTAGCATAGCAGCTTTAAAACCTAGTTATATGTCTAATTTTGTGTGTACTCATTCAGGAAGTATGTAACGAGCACATATTATGCATAAGGCAATAAGCTGCCAGTAAGTTACAGATAAAAAGCACACCTTCTATTTTCAGTATATAATTAGAGTGCCCAGTGGTGAGTTCTGATTGGTCTATGTCCAGGCTTCCAGTAAAAGAGTTTCAGGAAACTCAATTTGATCAAGAGTGGGGTATAGGCAAGAAAGGTCCTATGAAAGAGATTAATACTAAGCTAATCCTTAAATGAGAAAATAATAGCTATCCAGACAGAGAAAGTTTTAGGGAAGACACTTCAGATGGTGGGAGCTGCATTTGCCAAGATGTCAGCTGATGTTTGGTTTTGAAAATATTGGCATAAATTGGTAAGGCTATAGGAAGTTTTGATATAGAATCCAGCATCAGCCTTTATGATACAGATGTCTATTAAATTCTTAGTGTTTACTTAAAATTGTGAGTGGGCAGGAAAATTAGCTTTGTCTTTGGTATGTAGTTATCTAATGAATGGGGAAGGACTCTGAAATGGCATGGAACTTTGGGATGGCTCTCATCCTTCTTCGTTTGGGGCAAACATACAAAATGGCTTAAAACTTTAAATATAAGGAGATCTAGATGACTTGCAGTAGTGCAGTGTTAGAATGACTAAACACTTATTTGTTGAAAAGATAATGAGACTGTTGTTGAGGAACTAGCCATTCCTGTCCAAAGATTATTCTTTCTGTCCAGCGTGAAACAGTGGGGTGGTTTCTATTTCCCAATTTTTCCCTTCCCTTAGGGACTTGGAGCCAAACCATGGGGATATTTGCAAGGTCTATCTGTCTCTCTATTCTTTTCAAGGTCTGAATGACAAGCCAAGCGGAGAAATTGAATTTTTCACTTCTCTAAACACTTTTGGCCCCTAGGAACACAGCAAAAGGTCAAGAATTTTGCAGCACGTTCTTCCACAGGCTACAGGATCAAAACTTCTTTTTTAAAAGGTTGTTCCAGGCCCAATGAGACAGCCAGTCGTGACGAAGAATATAAACAGCAGTTTCTGTCCTCGGTGGCCGTGTGGGGCCCTCTTGGGAGGTTTACTCTGAAGACAGTTTCTCTAGAGGGATTTGTTTCTCTCATTAGGGCAACAGCAGGTGGGAAAAAAAATAGCTTGACATAAACTGGAAAGTGTGGGTGAAGACTCCTGCTTTTCCATATCCCCTTCCCCATTTATTCTATTTTTCCTTTGCTGTTTTTGTCTCCTTTTAGTTGTTTCTCTACACTCACTCCTTTGTTTTCTTCTTAATTTTTCTAACCAGTCTCATAATTAGCTTTCTCATTTTCCTTCGTTGACCCATGTGATAGGCATCCTCTGAAATAGCTCCAACAATGGTCCTCACCTCTGCCTTTCTTGCCCTTGTATATCTTCCTCCCCTTGAGTGTCAGCTGACACTAGTGACTCACTTCTAACAGGTAGATTAGGATACAAGTTGTGGGATGTTGGGGCGCCTGGGTGGCTGAGTTGGTTGAGCATCCAGCTCTTAATTTGAGCTCAGGTCATGATCTCTGTATCGTGAGATTGAGCCCCACATCAGGCTCTGTGCACTCAGAGTGGGGTCTGCTTGGAGTTCTCTCCCTCCCTCTCCCCCCATTCATGCTCTAAACAAATAAATAAATAAATAACCTTTTAAAAAAAGTTATGGGATGTCACTTGTAAGACGAGGTTATGAAAACAATAGGACTTCCATCTTGCTTTTCCTTTTTTGCTCTCTCTTGGAGCCTGTGAAAAGGCCCAGGTGGCAAGAAATTGACGTCTCCAGCTCTTCCAGACCGGAGACCTTCCAACAACCGTGAGGGAGCTTGGAAGGCGATCCTTTCCCACCTGAGTCTTGAGAAAACTGAAGGCTTGTTTTTGCATTTTTGTTTGCAGATCCATGAGAAACCTTGTTCCAGAGGACCTAGCTAAGCCCGCCTGGATTCCTGACCGACCGAAACCGTGAGATATGATTTATTATCTTAAGTCTCTAAGTTTTGGGATAACTTGTTATGCAGCAATGATAGTCAATGCAACATATATCCTTACATATTCTTCCTCTTCCCTGATTCCTTTTATTGACCCTCTATTTTTCCTTCTTTTTTCTCTTACTTCTTAAGTATACGGACTTCAAATTTGTATGTGACATTGAACGCTATGCGAGTCAGGATGCTTTCCCTTCAGTAACCATCAAACCCAATCATGTATCTGCAAACATAATCTACATAATGGAAAGGTCATATCCCTGGCCTCCCTTTCATTGTGGGCTTTGGTAAATATTCATTCATCTGTTGTTTCAGTAAAACTACTTAATGGGCAGCTACTAGCTACTACCTTTAATACATTGGATCAGCTATCATGGGGAACACAAAAATGAATGAGATATGTGCCCTGCCATCAGAGATAAAATAAAAATGCCCCAAATAGAGCATCTCACAAAAGGGATATTCTCAGGGGTCTGTGTGTTAAGAGGAGGGTGAGGTGGCTTCCTGCTTGGAGGATCAGGAGGAGATCTATAAAGGGGGACCTCTGGACAGAATGCTGAAGGATCCACTGGATTTATACCTACTGAAGCTTCTGTGAGCTGTACCTCTACTCCAGAGTCCGTCTCTCTTACACCGCTCATAGGGTCAGCCCCCACTTAACACACAGAAACCAATCTGAATTCTAAGCTGTATGGGCCACCCTCCCCAGGTCTAAGTAGTTGATGGTTTACCTTTCTGATGCTTCCCCAGCCTTCACTAATCTTGTTTACTTACTCCAGCATTTCTCAAACCGTTATTTACCGAGTTCTTAGTAACCTCTGTAGTAACCTTAATAACGTCATCTTACAAGTGACATTCTATAACTTTTTTAAAGATATTTATTTATTTGTTTGTTTGTTTAGAGCATGAATGGGGGGAGAGGGAGAGGGACAGAAAGAACCCCAATTAATCAAGAGACAAAGTATATAATTCAAGAAGAAAGGCAGTGCATAATGTTCCAAGCTAAGATGGTGGAGGTCAGAATGAGGTGGGAAGACTTAGGATATTATAATGTCAGAATATCAGAAAATTATTTGTTATAAAAAAAGAGGGAAAAAAAAGAGGATCATTGTTAACAAAAAGTGATTTCTGGCCATAAACCACTCCATTATTTTTTTCTGACATGGAGAAGCAGGGTGATTATCATCTCTCTCTCTCTCTTTTTTTTTTCTTCCTTCCATGGGATTTGGAGTAAAACAATGGAGATGTTTGAAATGTGTCATGCATTATTGTGCTCAGTCCTGGTTCTTCACTAAACTTCGTAACATATATACGTTTCTTTGGGATATTATGAAGGTGGGCACGAGGACGTGAAGTCGCCTTCTGTTTTTATCTGGGGAATGAACGTATTTCTAGAGATTAGGAAAAGAAAGTCATCAGTGCTTTTTGGCCTTGTTCTTCCAAACCGTATTTTTAATGAGAAGCTCGAGAACTGAATAGTGAAATCTGGGCCATGCTGCGGTGAGTTACCTTGGTTCTTCTCCCCCCGCCCACAGGATGTCTAGTGATTTTTATTTTTAATATTTTCCATCTTTATTAAGATATAATTGACATATAACACTGGATGAGTTGGAGGTGTATAGGATGCTGATTTGACACATTTAAGTTTGTAAAATACTTTCACACTGTTGGGGTCGAGTCACTTAAAAGACACCCTATTGGGACGCCTGGGTGACTCAGTCAGTTAAACAGCTGCCTTTGGCTCAGGTCACGATCCCAGGGTCCTGGGATCGAGTCCCACATCAGAATCCCTTATTCAGTGGGAAGCCTGCTTCTCCCTCTGCCTGCCACTCCCCCTGCTTGTGCCCTCTCTCTCTGTCAAACAAATAATTAAAATCTTAAAAAAAAAAAAAAGATATCCCAGACTTCATTATTAACTGTGAGAAATCTTTGGAAAACAGAAGGCTTAAAAATACTCCTGTTGTTGACACAGTAATTTACATCCCTGAAAATTTGTCATGACGAATCATTTACAATAAGGGGACATCTCAGATACAGGCTAAATAAATAATCAACAATAGGAGAATGATAATGCATCTCGTGGTACATCAGCTAAATGGATTATTAAACAGCCATTAAAATGGCAATTAGGAAGACAAACACAAATGTGAAATGTTTTTAATGTGATATTAATAAAAAGTAGAGAATGCTAAATTATATGTAAACCATGATTATAATAACTATATAGTTCATTTTGTCATGAAGAAAAACAAGAATTTTTAAAAATCAGCTACCGTGCTAGAATAAATGTGTGTATGCGTATATATGTATATTTTTAATATATTTTTTAATTGTAATGAGAGATTTTCCAGCTCTGAATGTGGGACCCAATAATTCCTTGGGGGAGGAGAGGTTATCTTCCATACTGTAGAATGTTCAGCAGCACCCTGACTTCTACTCCTGGTTGCAGGTAGAATTTCCCCAGCTGTGACAACCAAAAATGTCTCCAGGCATTGCCAAGTGTCCCCTGGCAGGGGATGGGGGATGCAAAATCACTTGTAGTTGAGAACCACAGTTTAAAAAAAAATGTTTTATTATTTTTCGAATATTTTTTAAAGAAATAATGAATTAAAAATGAAAGTGATTATTACCCTTGACCTACTGTTCCCTTCAGCAACTTGCCCAGAGAATAGTTGAAATCAGCAATGTTCTGGTTATCTCAGACAAGAGAGTGAAGCATTAATGTGCGATGACCTGTTTGGGGATGTCAGCAAACCCCACCATTCCTCTGAGTTCTTGCAAAATGGGGGAAAGAAATCAGTGTGTGTTATATAAGAATATCTTCTACTGACAGTGCAGAGTATTTTTATCCTGGTGGAAGTTGCCTCTGGGCTCTGAAACCTTCTGTCAGGGAGTAAAGAAAACTAATTGCAGTGAAATATCTTTTCAGGCAACCTGCCCATCACCAAATTCTATATGTAGGGGAAATGCACACTTCCTTTAGAAGATGTTTCAACGGAACTCAAACCCCATAGGAATTCTTTTTAGGGCCAGGGAAAGTTCTACACAGTGTAGGAACTTCAGTTCAATTCAGAAAACGTTAAAATTTCAAGGCACTGTTAAGGAGTTCTCAATGCTATGGCTTGACCCCTTATTTTTTATTCAGGATAACTGGAAACCAAAGAAGTTAAGTCACTTGCCAGTTCAACACACCTAATTATTTGCACAGCATTAAAATTAAACGTGAGTGGGCCTGAAGTTTCTTATCCTTCAGGCAAACTTTGTCTTTAAGAGAACATTTCCCACCTCTGCAATTGTATATCATTGGAAAAGAATTTATTTCTGGGTGATGAAGTCTTCTACAGTATTTGACATATGGGTTGGTTTTCAAAAAGAATCTAAAATTCAAACACGGAGGCAATAAACTTTTATTGGGTCCCCAGTTCTGTGCCACACAGTGGGTCTGGAAGATTAGAATAAATATGTTGTATATTCTTCTGCTCTTGTCACAGTCCGACACATTCTGCTGTACAAACAAAAAGCATTCAGTCAGTGCTGACCAGGGATGTCGAGTAGAGGTAAGGTAGCCCTGGATTCTTGAGGCCTCCCATCTATACTCCTTCAAACATTTCTTCCATTACTTCCCTTCAGATGACCTTTCCAGGTTTCCACATGGCCGTGGCAAAATATGGGTGTTAATATATATGCAATAACCCTGTTACAAAAAAACTAGACTGAGAATGTTTAATGCAGGACAAAGGAGACTCCAGCAACCTACCTAAGAATTATAACCAAATGACAACAATACCAACTGTGCAATGCAGAAAAGTGTAGCCCAAACAGTGGCTAACTACTGGAAATTCTTGACTCTTTTGGGGTTTCTGTTGGATTCAGCTTTCATGACAGGATCTTCATAGGAATTTGATTTTCCTCATTGCAGGGACTGTTTGCACCGTGATAACTACTCATAGAAAGCAGGCTTTTGAAACTGTCCAAACACTTGGGTCCCTCCATAACGTCTCTGGGGTAGACAGACCAAAAGTGTCCGAATTGCTAATAAAACCAGATAGGGATCAAAATCCCTTCTCATTGGAAAGACATGATTGCAAAAACAAAAACAAAAAGAAACAAACAAAAATGAAAACAAACCAACAGGTGATACCCACAGACACTGGCCATCTTCCTCTCTACTGGGGTAATGGGAAGTATATGGGGCTGAGGATCAGGGAACTCTGATTCACATTCTGATTCCATGACTCTGTGTTGCAAGACTGTCAGTTTCTAAGTATGCCTAGGTTCCTCATCTGTTTGTTAGGGACTGTGCTCAGTATTTAGTGTGCAAGAGGAGATGTGCTCCTTGTAAGTTAATGTGATGTGCTATTTGTTGGAATGTGTGGCCATATGAACCTTGCAAATCATTAATATCAAAATATTTTTTTTATTTTTTTTAAAGATTTTATTTATTTATTTGACAGAGAGAGAGAGAGAGAGAGAGAGAGAGAGAGAGAGAGAGAGAGATCGCAAGTAGGCAGAGAGAGAGGGGGGAAGCAGGCTCCCCTATGAGCAGAGAACCCGATGTCGGGCTCGATACCAGGACCCTGAGATCATGACCTGGGCCAAAGGCAGAGGCTTTAACCCACTGAGCCACCCAGGTGCCCCAATATCAAAATATTTTAAAGGAAAATGGGACATTTATATATTTTTATATTTATATATATTTTATATATACATGTATATTTTACTTTTAAGTTGAATGCACAGGTCAAATAATTGTTGCCTGCATAATGAGGAGGCTATGATATATGCATTTAAATCATGGAGTCTCAGGTGAATAGTTCTTTATTTTCTTTAGTGTGGCCAGGACACACTAATTTTTACGGCTGGGGCAAATAACTAGATTTTAGAAAGGAAACATTAACATTGGGTTACACTTGAGTTGAATTTCTCAAAGGCAGAACCTGTATTGGGAATGGATGTACAAGAGACCCAATGGGGAAGAGCACATTGGAGAAGCCTGCAAGGGAGTAGAGGAAACAGTCAAGGGCATGGGATACAGTGAAGCAAAAGTGTGCTTTCAGCTGTAATCTGACTTCAACCTGAGCCCAGAGAATCTCTAGAAGATTGACTGCATCACAAAGCTAGTTTCACCTTGTGGCAAGAGTGCTGGCTTTTTTATCCAAATGTCTGTCAATCATTCGTCTTGAGGAGGAGGTGTAACTTCCTAGTTTTCTTGAGGCAAAGTAACTCTTATTGGCTGAGGGAAGTAAAGCAGTGTGTCACTGGCAGCCAATGCTTACACTGTCTGGGAACAGGTGCACCTGCCAGGTACCAGGCATCTGGATTTGACACCAATAGCACTTATTACATATAGTAAAGCAATCTTCCTAGGGCTATTAACTGCATTAAAACTCTGACTCTTCAAAATAATATAAGTTTCTGAAGGCCAGGGAACTTCTCTGTCTTGCTCTGTTTTTTCCCCAGTACTTAGAAAATTAACTGGCTCATAGGTTATGCTCAGTAAATGTGTACTGAATGAACAAAGTAATTCTTGACAAATATCCTCCCCCATTCCAGGCTCTCTATCTTGGTGCAGTTTCCCCCTGCTTTTTCTACTGACTGCAGTTTTCTCCTTTCTGCTCTCAATCTTAATTATGTTCTTCAAAGTTTATCTGATAATCAACATTGATCTATGAAGCGTTCTTTGACTGCAGCCCACAGGAAGCCGTGTGTGTGTGTGTGTGTGTGTGTGAGAGAGAGAGAGAGAGAGAGAGAGAGAGAGAGAGAGAGAGAGAGGGAGAGGGAGAGAGGGAGAGAGGGAGAGATACTGCATGTGTGTGGGTGTTTGCCTCTTTGTGTCCTGGCTATTTAACACTGTAACTAAACATGCCTTTTCCTGGATTGACAACAATCCCCACCTTCTGAAGTTGCTCTATAATTATGCACCTATTTCTCAGATCAGCAGTCAATATCCTTTTCACTATCACCTACACATAATAATAACACCAAGTTTACTGAGTGCTTACAATGTGCCAGGCATGACACTCAATGTATGGCATACCTTGTCTCATTTGGTTTGAGGATGGTCTCATAATATGAGCACTTGTAGTGCCCCTAATTTCTGGATGAATTTAGCAAGTTTAAGTGCCTCATCCAGGAGCATCTGGGTGGCTCAGTGGGTTAAGCCTCTGCCTTCGGCTCAGGTCATGATCTCAGGGTCCTGGGATCGAGGCCCACATCGGGCTCTCTGCTCAGCAAGGAGCCTGCTTCCTCCTCTCTCTCTCTGCCTGCCTCTCTGCCTACTTGTGATCTCTCTCTCTCTCTCTCTCTCTCTCTCTCTCTCTCTCTTTCTGTCAAATAAATAAATAAAATCTTAAAAAAAAGTGCTTCATCCATAGTCACTCAGCTCATAAGAGGAACAACTATGATTTAGACATAATCAGTGGATCTTAGAACCTTGCTCTTAGCCTCAAAGCTATACTGTCTTGCCACATTTCAAGAGCTTGCTAAAGAATCCCTCTTCTCCATCCCATTCAGCACACTGCATCCAGGATGATCTTTACAAAGCATCCACCTCATGATGTCACTCCTCTGCTGAAAACTCATCAGTGCTCTCCATTAATTGCAAGAAAAGCCCAGCCTCCTTAATATGGCTTTATAAAACCAACTCTGATTTGTCCCCTGAGCACTTCTCCATCCTCATTCCTTTTCCTCTCTCACTTTGCCCAGATATTGAACTTCCTTCAGATTCTTAAAGACACTAGACACTCTTTCCCTCTCCCTTTTGGATCACAATATGGGCTGAATGGGAAAAGATCCTCTTCTACTTCTATGCTGCTCAGTTGAATATATATCCGCAATGAAATACTTCTTGACCTCCCCCAGCTCTTGGAGCTGCCCTTCCTCTTTGAGACCAGTGCTTGAATATAGTCATTATTTTATCCCCATGGACCAGAAGAGAGCTTGGAATATAGTTGCCAGTAAATATAATTTGCCCTCAGATGGAAAGAAATGTTGAATAGCTGAATTATGTAAAAATATTCTCCTCCCCAGCCTCCACCAATATAACTCTGAGGACAGTGTGTACTTAATGCAAGTCTCCATCTTCTCTGATGCCTGGGACATCGTCTACTATACAGTAGGTTCTTAGCAACTATTTGTTGTTTAATTATCGCTATTATTTCTACCTTGACTTCAGCCATAGTCTTTATATTTTTCAGCCAGGAAAGCTGATGTTTGATTTAATGACTCTTAATTTAACCCAGAATGTAAAATGATGGAGTTGTTGGGTTGAAGGTCATCAAAATAGGCCATCTCCTTAATGAATAAATCCCCACTACACATTATTTTGAGTGTACTTGTACGGTGTATTTGTACCCCTCTAGCTTTGGAGAACTCACTACCTCTTAGGAGAGGTTCTCTGTCACTGAAATGTCATGGATTTTAGCCTAGTGTTCTCATATTGAATCAACATTTTTTCCCCCTATCATATGGGCTTTGAGGAAATGGCATCCAATGTGCTCTTAGTAAGTCAGTGGAGGGCACGCTGGCTTTTTCCTTCTTTTACCAGACTGTCCTCTCCTCCCTAGAATTTTCACTGAAGGACCATAGGATAAGCCCTGAACTAGGGAGTTGGGTGGGGGTGCATGGAGAGAATCTTAATGCCTGGGCTTGAAACGGTCCCTCAGAGCAATCATTGCCCACTGTTCTTGGCTTTAGCCCAGCCTGCCTACGTGACAGTCCATTCTCCCTGACTCAGCCTTCTGTGTCCAGACAAATGATTCACTCCCAGTGCATTTTTCTGCTCTTACTAAATAGGCCCTCTAACCACCACTGTATCTTTCAATTCCAGCTAACAGCTTGGACAGCAGTTTTTAAAAATGTTACTAAGCAAGTATGCTCGGCCAGAGAAATCATGCAGAATCCTCTGTAAATGCTGCTCACAGCATTCAGGCTCACAGGGATTGCTCCCCTGTCCAAACTCAGGCAAATTCCCTTCCACATTTTATGTTAATTTATCCATTGACAGATTGTTTACTAGTCTCTGCCATTTCTTGAATCTTAACTAAACTTTATCAAGCACTGATAGTAAGCCAAACACTGCTAATTCCTTTGCACGAATGATCTCATTTAATTTTCCTGGTCACATTACTGAATACTTTTGAGCCTCAGTTCCCGGTATGTTAAAACAAAAAAAGGGTAAAAACACATCTCAAATGAGGTTTGTCAGAAGACCTGTTGACTGTCTCCAACCAAAGTTTGTGTTTTGTGGGTGTCTTTTGTTTTTTGTTTTTTAAATGGAACACATCTTTAACTTTCCAGGCAACTGATACATGAGTTAGATTAGGTTTGGCATGGATTAATCTTTTTGACCTGAGCCAAGGCCACTTTCTATAGACTTTCTGCCCTCCATTACTGCACCCATTGTAAAATGTTTATCTAATTGACTTTCTCTACCCATCCCCTCTACAGTAACCTTATGGATTAATCTTTGATGTTCATTGTATCAAAAGCCTACTAGAAGTACAAATGAACTACATCTATGGTGACCATCACCTTCTTTGAAAAATTAATCAGGTTCATTGGGTAAGAGCTACCTTTGAACAGCCATTGTTCAGGTCTCCGCAAACGGAAAGAAAGAGGAAGCAGAGTGCTGTTTTGAAAACACCTCTGGCCTGAGAATCCAAATTTCTATATTCTGGTTTCAGGTCGGGCCAATGCTGAGATCTTGTACTCCCTGTTCATGATTTCAGTGAGGTTAAAGAATAGACTGTAGTCATTAAGACTGACAGTTTTGAAATCGCAAAGAACATGAACCATGTACTAGATGTGAGGCTTTGAGCAAGCTATTTAATTTGTTGAAAATTTAGGATTCCCATCAGAAAAAATGGGGATGATCATAATAACTGTATGACTTTTAGGGTACTGCTAACTTTCTCTGTAAAGTAACTCCTAAAATACCTTAATTTAAATTTTATATATTTTTATATACACCTCTTTGCATTTTTTAGCAGTTATTTGTTATGTATGGAGTCATGTTCTTCAAAAAGATGGTGAAGTCCTTACCCCAAATATCCATAAATGTGACCTTTTGTAAGATGATCAAGTTTCGATGAGGTCATTAGGGTGTGCCCTAAACCAAAATAACTGGTGTACTTATTAAAAAAAAAAAAAAGGAAATTAGAGCATAGAGAAAGACATTTACAGAGGGCAGATGGTGTGAAGACACAGGGAGAATGCCATCTCTAAGCAAGGAATGCCAGAGGCTGCCAGACGCTGCAGAACCAAGGAAGGCCCCTTTCCCTCCCTTGATTTCTGACTTCTAGCCTCCAAAACTGTGATACTAAGTTTCTGTTGTTTTAAGCCAACCAGTTTTTAAACTTTGTTGCAGCAGCCCTAGGAAACTAATGAATTTTGCTAGAGGTTATAATATGCAGTCTTAAATTTTCACTTAGTTTTCACTTTTAAAAATTTAACTTTTGGGGTGCCTAGCTGACTCAGTCAGTTAAGCATCTGACTCTTGATTTCAGCTCAGGTCATGGTCTCAGGGTCACGAGATCAAGCCCCGCAGCAGGTTCCCTGCTCAACGAAGAATCTGCTTGGGATTCTCTTTCTCCCTCTGCTCCTCCCCCTGCTCTCTCTCTCAAATAAATAAATCTTAAAAAAAAATTTGGTAAGTGTTAACTTTTGAAGTTATCCTTGATAACTTCTGCTACTAATAGAGTGTAAGAAACGTGAAACAATCTAAGTCCATATAATCCACTCCCATCCTTTATGGTATAGTTTTTATATATATTATATTTATACAAATTAGAATTCACTCATTACAATGTTACCATTTTTGCATTATTTTTTATTTTTAAAAGTTTTTTAAAGATGTTATTTATTTGAGAGAGAGAGAGAGAGAGAGCAAGAGCTGGGGGAGAGAGGTAGTGGCCATGGCAAAGGGAGAGACAGAATTCCTGCGGAGCAGGAGGCCGGACTCAGGACTCCATTCCAGGACCCTGAGATCATGACCTGGGCCAAAGGCAGATGCTTAACCAACTGAGCCACCTGGGCAGCCCCATTTTTGTTTTAAATAGACATATTTTAAACAAATTAAGATAAAAAGTGGCACTTTGTAACCACCTCTACAATTTCCATTCCCACACCATTTCTGCTGCTTTTCCTTTCTCCTGAAGATTCACATTTCCATCTGCTATTATTTCCTCTCAGCCTGAAGAACTTCCTTTCAGGTTCCCTGTAGTGCAGATTTTCTGGCATCAAATTCTCTTAGTTTTTCTCTAGCTTACAAAGTCTTTGTCTCACCTTTATTTTACTTTATTTTTATTTTTCGAAGATTTTATTCATTCATTTGACAGAGAGAGACAGTGAGAGAGGGAACACAGCAGGAGTAGGAGAGGGAGAAGCAGGCTTCCTGCCTAGCAGGGAGCCTAATGTGGGGCTTGATCACAGGACCCCGGGATCACAACCTGAGCCAAAGGCAGATGTCCAACCGACTGAGCCACCCAGAAGCCCCTCACCTTTATTTTAATTGACAGTTTTATTGGATATAAAGTTCTATATTTCAGAGTTGTTGCTTTGTTTTCATTACTTTAAAAATACCATGCCATTGTTTCTGATGAGAAGTCAATCATCATTAACATTGTGTTCCTCTGTATGCTGTGTGATTTCTTGTTGTTATAGTTGTCTGGCTGCTTTAAAGATTATTTTTAGTTTTAATCACAATAACTATGTTGTGTTTGGCTATGGTTTTCTTTCTGTTTTTCCAGCTTGGCATTTCCTGGACTTCTTAACTGTATAAATGAATGTCCTCAATTAATTTGGGGAGAAATTTTAAACTGTCGTTTTGTTCAGGTATTTTTGCTGCCCCAATTTCCCCCCTTTTCTTGTGGGACTCCAATTATATACATATTGGACCACTAGAGAGTCCCCAAGAGGACCCAGAGATTCTATTTTTTTAATCCTTTTTGTAATCAGATCATTTCTATTATTTTTTTATTTCATTGACTCCGTCTGTTATCTCAAATCTGCTCTTACGCCTATTCTTTTGTTTTAAATTTTATTTCAGATTTTGCCATTTTTAGTTGTATAGTTTCTACCTGGAACTTTTTATAGTTTCTATTTCTCTGTCGAAATGTCCTATTTTTTCATTCATTATAAGAATATTTTCCCTTATGCCCTTGAGCAGAGCTATAGTGGCTGCCCAAGGTTAGTATCTGTTAATTGTCTTTTTTCTTTAATATGGGTCACATTTTCCTGTTTTTTCATCTGACTGGTGATTTTTGATTGGATCCTAAATGTTTTTAATATGTGTAAAGCACTGGATTACCTTATATTTATTTAAAATATATTAGTTTAAGTTTTTGTCATTCTTGTGTTTTAGCAGGCAGCTGATTTATCTGAACTCATACTCCAGGCTCCAAAATCACATTTTATATTTTTTATCTTTAACTTAAGCGCTGCTCAATGTATTCACATTTCAGGGGTAACTATTTCAGAAGATTCCCATTTTCTACTTCTTCCCTGTCCAGGGCTTCCCTCCTTACTTTCCAACTGTGTGGTTGCTCTAAACTCTCCTCCCTGGTTCTCCAAGTCAGTAAATCTGTGGGTTTCTATGCAAGTGCTAGCCCCACCATGGGGTGATACCTGAGAATAGTCTGTAAGCTAAAAGCCATCTCAATAGGAAACTCCCCTACTCACTGGTCATTACTTTCACCCAAGTTTCAACACCCCCCTAACATCATCACCACTTTCTTCATGTAGTTGATTTTTATGAATTTTCTAGAGTTTATAGTTGTCATCTGTGGGGGGATTGGTCTGATAGGAATGACATAGTGTTTACCAGAACCTAACTCCTGTATTTTCCCAGTGGTTTAAATCAGATAAAATTTATTTCTCTTTGAGTTAATAGTCCAGAGATTATCATGTGGTTCTTCTCTATGAAGTTATTCAGGAACTAGACTGGTTTATTGAGTTTGGTTTTCTCAAAGTATGAATTTAATCTTTGGGTCCAGGGATCAAATCATTGCCATTTCCAACCAACAGAAAGGGGAGTCAGGGCAGACAGCTTCATTTTTAAGGAGGCAAAGTTGAAATTGTATTGATCCTTTCCATTGGCATTTCATTAGTCCAAATTTATTCACATGGTAACCCCTAACTATAAGTGAGTTCGGGAAATAAAATTTCTTTTTAAAAAAAATATATTTTTTGGGCGCCTGGGTGGCTCAGTGGGTTAAAGCCTCTGCTTTCGGCCCAGGTCATGATCTCAGGGTCCTGGGATCGAGGCCCGCATCGGGCTCTCTGCTTGGCGGGGAGCCTGCTTCCCCCTCTCTCTCTCTGCCTGCCTCTCTGCCTCCTTGTGATCTCTCTCCCGCTGTGAAATAAATAAATAAAATCTTTAAAAAAAATAAAAATAAAAATAAAAAAAATTAAAAATNTCTCTCTCCCGCTGTGAAATAAATAAATAAAATCTTTAAAAAAAATAAAAATAAAAATAAATTAAAAANTAAAAATAAAAAAAATTAAAAATAATATTTTTTAAAGATTTTATTTATTTATTTGACAGAGAGAGAGAGAGAGATCACAAGTAGGTAGAGGGGCAGGCAGAGAGAGAGGAGGAAATAGGCTCCCTGCTGAGCAGAGAGCCCAATGTGGGGCTTGATCCCAGGACCCTGAGATCATGACCTGAGCAGAAGGCAGAGGCTTTAACCCACTGAGCCACCCAGGTGCCCCAGGAAATAAAACTTCTTGAAGGACAGCCATGTATCCAGATAAACCATGGCAAAGAGAAGATATCTAGTATTAGCAATAAGAAAATTAAATATATTCTAAGGGGAAAATGTGTATTCTGTGCCATAATCCACTCCTCCAGCCATTCTGGTATCCACATTTACTGTATACAACCACTGTCTGCCTATGAGAGTACTTCTTCAAGTTACATCCAGCTGAAAATCCAGAACTCCTTTAATCCTCTGTAGGTGGCTCTGGAAGTCTAAGAACCTATTTATAGTTACACAGTATCTACCATACTGTTTCTACTTTCTATGTTATGTATAGAACAAGGGAGTGGGAACTGAATACCTGTACTAGGATTAAAGCCAAATTCTAAAAATGTAAAAAATGTAAAATATACAGAGATCATTATTCTGTAGCAATAATGAAATAATGATTGTGATAAATTGCAAATATGCTCTCCTGTAACAGTGAAGTAACTTTTTCTTTCTTTCTTTCTTTCTTTCTTTCTTTCTTTCTTTCTTTCTTTCTTTCTTTTTTTTTTTTTTTTTGACTGTGGTTTTGCTTTCTCAGAAGTACTAATTTGTCCATTGTGCTCCGTACCCCATTTTATTTTCTGGATAATTTTTTCTTTCTGACATGACTTGTTGTCATATATGCAAGTAAAATTTCAGAGGATATCCTTGGATCCTAGCATTGTTTCTTCTTCTGGGTACTAGTGTAGGGCTTCTGAGATTGATTTATAGGTTGAACAATTACTGTCTTTAGCATGCCATCCTTAGTTTCCTTTTGTAATAAAGTCCAAAAAAGGGAAGGGGTACCCATCAACCATAAAGTAGATATCTAATCTATGCTTCATAATGAGTTGCATGTTTGTATTTCCACAAGCACGTAGTACTTATGTCCATGTTTCTTAATCCTGTGTGTGGTCTTTTATTTATTAGATTCTATGATTATGTTTTGCCTCTCTCCCCCAATTTAATGGACTCCTGGCTTAAAGTCGCTGAAGCAGCTGAATATATAGGACTGGAAGGCCATCACCTTTAGTCTGATTTTTGCTAATAGAAATGTTCTTACTGTCAATCTTATCTTAGGTTATTTAGGATATAGATACACTTCACTTTTCCTGACACCAAGGTCTCCAAGTTTCTAGACTGTCAATTTAGATTGCAGATTGTAGATAATAGAGGTAGACTTTATTCAATCAGTTGAAAAGCCTTAAGAGCTGAGTGAGGATTTTCTGAGGAAAAAAACCCTTCTATGTACAGCAACTTCAGCTGATTCCCAGGGGTTCCGGCCTGCCCTTCCTCATTGCTTTCACCTTCCTAATGGTCTGGCCTACAGAGTTTGGACTTTCTTAACTAGAGCCACAATTGGGTGATCTGATTCCTTACGATGGATCTCTAGATCCTACTGGTTCTCTTTCTCTGGTTGAACATTGACTAACATCCCCTTAAGATTATAAAGAAAGCAAGGCAGCAAAACATTGATGCAGAATAAAAAAAAGAAAGCTTAAGTTAATGGAGAAACATATTTTGTTCATGAATTAGAATGCTAAATGTTAAGGTTTTCTTGAAATTGATATTAAGTTTCAATATAAACCCAATATAAATTACAGCAAGATTTTTGGTAGGAACTGACACACTGTACTTAATTTTGTATAGGTAAACAATGGACATAGAATTGCTATTTTTTTTTTTGAAAGAGCATAGTTGGTAGACTTGCAGTAGCTGATGCTTTGACTTGCCTTAATATTTAAGCTTTAGTAAGACACTTGGGTAGCTCAGTCAGTTAACCATGTGTCTTTGGCTCAGGTCGTGATCCCAGCATTGGGCTCCCTGCTCAGTGGGGAGCCTGTTTTTCCTTCTCTCCTACCCCTCCCCCCTGTTCTCTCTCTCAAATAAATAAATAAATAAATATCTTAAAAAATATACACTTAAGCTTTGGTTATATTAATCAAGAGAGTATGGCACTGGGAAGAGATAGACACATGGGCCAATAAAACACAGTTAGAAAGTCCAGAAACAGACCTAAATGTATGAATTTATTTTCCACAAATTTGCAAAAGCAATTTAAGAAAGAAAGAACAGTATTTTCCTTAATTGCTGCTATTAAAACTGGATTTCCTTATGCAAAACAAAAATTTAACCTAAATCCATACCTCCTATCTTACTAAAAATAACTCAAAATTGATCATAGAACTAAATATAAAATCTAAAACTAAAAAGCTTCAGAATAAATAAAAGAGAAAATTTTTGTGATCTTGGGTCAGGCAAAGATTTTTTAAAATAGGATACAAAGAATATGAACCATAACAAAAAAAATAATAAAGAAAAACTGGATTTCAGCAACATTTAAAACTTTAGCTCTTCCAGTGACACTATTAAGGAAAAGGAAATCCAAGACAAAAAAAAAAAACACAAAACAACTTTTAATATACATATCCACTAAAGTCCATTTTCCAAATATTCAAAGAGCTTTTTCAATTCAATGATAATAAAATAAGCTACCCAATTCACAAAAATCAAGAAAGGATTTGAAGAATTACTTCACCAGAGATGAAATACATCTGACAAGAAAATACCTCAAAAGATACTACATATCCTAGGATAATTAGGAAAATTCAATAGAGAGCCCAATAAGCTACTACTACACAGATAGTAAGATGACTAAAATAAATACAAATTGATAGTTGCAGGCAATGAGAAGACGAAGAATAATGGAGCTTTCATATGCTGCTGGTGGGAACAAAAAATGACACACCTGCTTTAAAAAACATTTGGCAAACTGTGAAATTAAACATACATTCACAGTATGAGTTAGCAGTGTATTTATACTGGACAAATAAATATGTCCACAGAAAAACTCATATGCAGACATTTATAGCAGTTTTTTTCATTAACACCAAAAACTGGAAACAACCCAAATATCCATCAGCAACAAGATTCCATATCTTTGGTTGTGATGGTAGTTATATGAAAAAAACATATAAATATGTCAGTGTCCATAGAACTATGCCCATTTTACATATACTATATATATTTTATTCTAGTAAATTATACTTTAATAGACCTGACTGTAGAAAAATCAATCCTAGAAGAATCAAAGCTTTATATATGAAAGCCAAAACTTTAATTCTTCTAGAAAAAAGCCACACATGAGGATCTCTATGACTTTATATATTAAACAAGACCTAATCAGCATTCCTTAAAAGAAAAAAACTGATTTGATCACATTAAAATTAAGAGCTCCTGTTTTTCAGAAAGACCGTAAAGTTAAGAGACAAACCACAAATTGGAAGAAAATGACTGCAGGAAGAAATATCTTGAACACATAAAGTATCTTATAAATCATTAAGAAAAAAAGGCAACTCCATAGAATAACTGGCAAAAATTTGAGCAGGTGTTTCACAAAGGAGTAAGAAAAAAATATGAAGCTGTTGTAAAGATATTCATCTGAGTAATCTGCAATTGCAAACTAGTAACTTCAATGAAGCTATTTTATACCCATCATTTTAGTATTAGAGTGTGCATCAATGGCAATACTTACACACTTTGGGTTGGGGATGCAAATCAGTGTAAGCTTTTTAAGAAACAGTTAAGCGTCACCTTGTAAAATTGAACTTACGAGAATTCACCTGTTCAGATACTGCTATCCCAGATCTATATCTAAGATTAACCATTGTTAATACACTATTCACAAGAACATGCTATTAGGAATATGATGTTGCATGGGAACAAAGTTGCAGAAAATGACATAGAGAATAATACCGTTTCTAATATATGTGTATCTAGCAAAAGTGTAAAAAAAAAGCAACAAATGGTATACATATAATTCAGGGCAATGGTTACTTTAGGGTGAAGGAGAAGAGGGAGGGAAATGAATTCAAGATGGAAATGTTTTACTTTCTAAGTCAGATGGAATGTTCCTGGATTATGTTTCATAATGTTTCATCAATTTATGTATTACATATATTCTTTTTTAGTTACCAGGTGCTACATTATTTAAAATTAAATGATACAGTGAATGACTGGATGTCTTGATGAGGTCTAAAAATTACTGAAGTGGGAACAACGAGAACAAATGGGAGGGACTGGTAGAGATGGGAGCCCAGAAGTGGGATGCTTACCTTCTTGATGTCAGAGCTGGAGTGGATTTTTTTTGGTGATACGGTCTAGGGTACATTTTTTTTTTTTTTTTTTTTTAAGATTTTATTTATTTCACAGAGGGAGAGAGATCACAGGAGGCAGAAAGGCAGGCGGCGGGGGAGGGGGGGAAGCAGGCTCCCTGAGATCATGACCTGAGCCGAAAGCAGAGGCTTTAACCCACTGAGCCACCCAGGTGCCCTCTAGGGTACCTTCTTGTTGCTGGGTCATTAAAAGGTGACAGAGAAGAATGTAGGAACTGAGGAAGTTAAAGAACTGAGAGAGAGGTTAAGATATCTGATAGATCTATACAAATGCTGGCGTAACCCAAAATAATGGCAGTAAATAACAAGCTGGGGAGAGCAGTGAGCTAAGCACTAAGAAATAAGGGGTAAGGTGGAATGGTAATATAGGACAGCAACAGTAGGGCACATAACTGCCAAGGCCTAGTAGAGGACAAAAATATGTGACCTCTTCTTCAAGATGTATTTAAAAATTCAAGCATTAAAGCACCAGGATCTTCTAAGCACAAAGCCCAGTGTGACTGCAGCAAAGAATAATAGTGGATAGTGAAGTGTTCTATAATACACTTTAGAAGAACCATTTTGGGAAGAATAAGGAAACGGGGGCTGGGAATTAGAGTGAGAAGACAGGAGGGTGCTTGTCCATATCCAAGCACTCCCTGAAATACTCATGGAAGGAAGAAGGGACTGTATCCGAAGGGAAGAGATTGTGCCAAGGATCAGTTAGAGAAGAAGGTAAAATGAATATTCAAGAGGAATTTGGGGATGAAAGGGAATCCACTGATGACACACTATGAAGTCCAGAGATCATATTGAAAGGATTTGAAAAGTTGGGGAGCAATGGGAAATAGATGAAATTAGTGATACATAGTACATAGACTACCCCTGTGATGGTGGGTATGTGCTTGTACTTCTGAAGGTCAACAAACATAGCAGAGTGTGCAAAGAGATTGAACCTTGAGGCCCTTAGAAGAAAGGTTGGTGTTATGGACTGAAACCCTCCCACCCCAAATTCATTGATCGGTACCCTAATGCCCAGGGTGAGGTCACACGGGTGGACCCTGACCCCGTAGACTAGTGTCTTTATAAGAGACACCATAGCTGTCTCCCCTCCACCCTCACCCCACCACACACACATAACAAGGAAATTGCAAGACGGTGGCCATCTGCAAGCCAGGAAGAAAGCCAAGCCTTCTCCAGAAAGCAAATCAGCAAGCGCTTTGATGTTGGACCCCTGGCCTCCAGAACCACGAGAAAATACATTTCTGTTGTTGAACAGCATCAGTTTGTGCTATGTTGTCATAGCAGCCTGAGCTAAGACAGGCAGTATCATTTGAAGTTAAAGTCCATACCAGGAACCTGGGAAAATCATCAGTGTTGAAGGTGAAGATAGTGTGGTGACCTGGGGTTGTGCTGGGAATGTCTCTTCAAATATGACTTCAGTAAGTGGTTTCGTGAGCTGTGATGGCTTTGGGAGAGATACTGGAGATGTTTGTTGCCTCCTTTAGCTGGAGGTGTTGGGTCATCTTGCATGTGCTGGGAAGAGAAGACTTCTGGCCTCACCCTGTTCACTCTTGATGGAAGGAGCTGCTTTCTTCACTAGCAGGTTGAAAATGTGGGGCATCTGTTTGTGCATCTGGTTAGACATGCTTATGCAGCCATGGGGCTAGGGAAAACCTGGGATGTCTGTTTCTTTTGCACAGGGTTGTGACAGCAGCTGGCAACAATGGCAAAGACAGGAAGGCCACTAGAGGGGCCAGACTGGGCTTTCCTTTGATTTCTGTCCAGTGGTCCTAATATTGCTTCTTGGGTCTAGCAGAAATACCCCATCTCTTAGCCAGGGACGACATTATAGATATTGAAAGAGAGCCTTCCAGACCCCTTGAGGTTTCCACTTCTCCAGGTTAAAGTTTCCTAATCCTCTCAAGGAGACACTTTTGGAATAGCATCACATACACTTTACCTCTCACCAGAGACCTTTGGTCATCTAACCAAGTGCCACTCTTCAACAGATCCTCCTTCCTGCTCCATCTATAGCCACATGGCTAGTTTTTATACCAAACATGGTGACATCCTTTTCTCTACAGCTCTCCAATGGGCTCTTATTGCCCTCCGAATGAAGCAGCGTCTGCTTGCTTTGGCCTGCTCTGAATACTGCTTTCCTCTTTAACCTCATTTCTGGACTTGACCCTGCCTGACCTATACAAAGCATACCATGCTCAGCCCTACTGCACACTGTAAAAATGATCTTGGAACTTTTCTCTCCTTCTTATTCTTTCACTTCCATTCTTTCACTTTGCCCATGTTGTTTTTTTTCTATCTAGATCATATATATCCTGATTCCTCCACATCCTACCCACATCCAGATATACACACACATAGTATTTACTTTATCTGGTTATCTCTTATTTAACCTTCAGGTCTTGGTTGACTTTCAAGGAATAGTCAAGTGCTTTTTCATGAGCAACATGTAACATCACATATATTGTAATTTCCTGCTTAACTGTCCATTGCCCCTAGTAGACCATGAGCTCAGTAAAGGCAGCATTCATATCTTTCTGGTGGGTCACTTAATGGTTCAAAAGACTTAATCCATACAGTGTTTGATACAGGTTAGGTGTTTAAGAAACAACTGGGGCAGAAAGGGAGGGATGATGGAACAATGGAAGAAAGGAAATAAATTATTCAGAATTTTACAGTTTGTGGTAGACTAATGGGAAAAGCAATCCTGTGACCTATAAACTGCACCACATCAATGTGAATGAGCGACTGATGGCAATGCCTATGTTTAGGGTTGCAATTGTTTGATTTCCTACTATTGTCTAAAGTCCTAGGGTGGGGGTAAAACACGCCCCCTCCCCTTTTTTTTTAACCTTGGATGCCTGCTTATATTCTTTCTCTCTTCCTGGCTTGAGCATCAGTAACCCTGGGCCAGTCCAATCTCATTAAGCTGGTATTCTCTGGCAGAAGGAAAAAACGTGGCTGTTGTTTTGATGGTTTAAAATTAATAATTTGCATATTTTCATTATGCTAATGGAATCTTATGGAGAAGGGCATGTTTAATAATATTTTTAATTCATTAAACTCATAATCATTTAAAACGACACAGCCAAAAACCTAGAGAGGGAGGCTATGAGGTATGAGGGTGAGCTGGGTTCATGTCTGAGCCCCACCCCTGAGACGGGGTTTCTGATCAAGTGATTTGACCTTGCTGAATCTCATTCCTATCCTCTGCATGTAGACAATTCTACTTAACAGGGAATACATAAAATAATTAAGAATAATAAAGGCACAACATTTAGATCATAACAGACAACCAATAAAAGATATGATGATGATGCTTACATTAACTAAGTTCGTCCTCTATGTTACTCTGGTTATAGCCAGAAAATATTGCAGCATGAAATCAAATTATCTAATCCAGTCAGTATTTGGTGAACTTTATGGTAGAAACCTATGTGAAGTGGGCTCATCTTTCATATTCTTGTCCTTCTTTATTATTGTTAGTCTTATCTATCTACTGGGACCCAATTCAAATATGAGAATCCATAGATTTTTTTCTTAATCACCTATCCAAGAGCTTTTTATTTTCTGCTCTACCTTCCGATATAGCTTTGAGTTTATACCTATGATTCTGACATTCTCTTATTGAGGATGATGTTTGCCTTTTCCAGACTACAAATTCTGGGCCACATGCACGTTATTGGCATCTTAGAGTTGAAAATATTATTAAAATATCACTTAGACCTGCTATTTGGAGAAAGGTCAGTTGTAGTATTCTAATTTAATAAAGGAGGCAAACTGAGTTTCCACACAGTTAAGTCAATTTTTCAAAGCGGCAAATGAAAAGGAAGGAAATATTCTCTGAGGACCTACTGTGTATGGAGCACTATGCCAGTTACACACCTATTACAAGGAGAGGTAGCATTTATTTAGATCTTTGAGTAGGCGTTGTTCTACAGGATTTGCACTTAGGAAGCCATGTAGAACTTACGGGCCCATGATGGAGGTATGAAATGCACATTTCTATATCACGAGCTTGAGGTACAGAGACATGAAAGAAACTTCCATGTGTCCTGCAGGTCAGAGCTGACATCTGAACCTGAGCCTTCCTGCTCTAGAGCCTACCTTTTTAATCACGGTTCGCTACTGCTTCGTGGAAGTTTTAAATGATAGAGTGATATTACTGTAGAGGAAGATAACGAGAACAAAAGAAGTCCATCACTTTGTTCCAGGTCATACTATTGCAAATGGTCAGAGTCTAGATATTGGCAAAGACCTCGAACTTAACATTCAGGACTTGTTCTAAAACACCACACTTTACTGTCCTAATAGCACTCTCTTTTCACTTACGGATGCTGGTCTCTCCCAATGGTGTCATCTGCAAGGTAAGAAAACCCTAGATTTACACAAACTGAATGCTTCGGGATTTGTTTATTGAGTCAGCAGTCAACAAATACAGAGCCCTGTCTATGCACCAAGCACTGCTCTAGGCACCAGTGAAAAGCTAAACAGACACCCTTCTGCCTCTTCTGTATTAATGGGTATTCTCGAAAAACTCCTTGAATTCAAGTTCCTCAGCTGTACCTTTGGGTAGCAATGGTGGTCCAGTGTCTAATGAAAACAAGGTAAATATATGCTGTTAATTTGATGATAATTTGAACATTATCGGTGTTCTGAGAAAGCGCGAGCCGTATCTGGCTTGAGAAGCCAGGGAAGGCTTCGCTCAGTGTGACATAGCCCTTGGAAGAAGATTTCAGATAGGCAGGAGAGAAGTGGGGAGGGGTTGTTTTCCAAGAATGAAACACTATGAAACCAGAATTCTGTGACTTGGTGCTTATGAAACAATTTTTCCCTGATCTACTCAAAAAGAACAGGGTAGGGGCTCTTGGGTGGCTCCGTGGATTAAGCATCTGACTCTTGATTAAAGCTCAGGTCATGATCTTGGGGTCAGGAGATAGAGCCCCATATGGGGCTCCACGCTCAGCATGGAGTCTGCTTGAGATTCTCTCTCTCCTTCTCTCTCTGCTCCTTCCCACCCTGCTTGTGCGTGTTCTCTCTAAATAAATAAATAAATCTTTAAAACAAAACTAAACCAAACAAATGTTACCTGATGGCTTGGCACACATCTGAGACTGCTGCAGCACTGGGGTGGTGTGGGCTGGTGGCTTAACTCTTAGACTTAAAAGTTCGCACATTAATCTTACGATGCTGACAAGTTACAGGTAATTTGGAGAGAACTATCTGGGAGCAAGTTGGTGTAGGACCTGAACAAATTAAGAAAATTTTCCTCCCAAGTACATATGTCTCTCCTCTCAAAAGGGATGTGCATTTTTTTTTAGGTCCTAATGTCACTTTTGCAAAGTTGCTTGTGGCCGCCCTGGTTTCGTTGTCAGATGACTTAGTTCCAGTTGAGCTCCTCCGCTTAAGCTGTTAAACAAATGAAAAGCAGAATTGTCACTTTTATATAGAGTCCACACATAATCACATTTTGAAATGGTCCTCCTCTGGCTGAGGAGAAGTTGTGTGCATTATAATATTGAATTTTAAATAATATATTACACAAAATAGCTTCCAATTTGATTTGGGGGGATATATTTTCATGAATTATTGAATATCTGATTATTGTAGAAAGCTTTAGCCATTATGCACTGAAACTGTCATTCGCTCAGCTCTGTGATATATGAGCTTGCTTATCAATATTTAAAGTTACAGTGAGCTCAGTGTGAAGCAGCTGAAAGCTGAGACACGGATTAATTGGTAGTGACGCAGGAAGAACTTGATCCACACCCCCAGCAGGATGGGAAGGAAGATGCTCTGGGAGGATTTTCTAGCCAGTCTTCTGCAAAGCATTTCAAGGTTCACCGCATCTCACAGAATCCCACTCAGTAGAGAATGGTTCTTACTTATCAGTGAGGATTCAGTATAAAGAAAAATCTGCATCTATTTTAGCTTTTCTTCATCTTCAGGAAACTTAACATTTTTGTGTCAGATAATAGTTACTTGCAACTCAACTGAATGATGGTGTATGAAATATCCTCTAGCTTGGTTCATTTGTTTTTGTAACTATAATACAAGTTCGGGGCTGCTGCTTGCCTTTTCCACAGTTGTATTCCAGAACTATCTAAGTATTCTGTATAGAATGGGTACTTAGTACATGTTTTAGTGTATTTTATTGACTGAATGAACGAATGAATGAGTGAATGGAAATTTAGTGGCTGGTAATCACTATACACCTTTGCATAGAGTAGAACACTGTTCTTTTGCATAATTCAAAAAACATCTTTTATTGTGTGTGTGTGCAAGGACATAGCACACCATGAGTACGTTTCCTCCCTAATTGAAGGTAATTAAATAAATGCTAACATTCCCGACATGCATCCTGGAATATGGCAGACACTGTTCTTGCCCTCATGAAGGAGTTGTCACTTTCTTAAAGAACAGAGAGAAAGGACAATTATTCATGAAGCATGCAATAAAAAACAACACAGGATGCTTTGAAAAGCCTAAAGGAAAAAGTGTGTCTCTTTATGGAAAAGATCTTCCTAGAGGAGTAATATAAACATGATACCTGGAAAGGTAAGAGTCAACCAGATAAAACAGAATGGGGGCAGGGAAGAAAATGAAGAGTGCACCAGGTCCAAGGAATAGCATTTTGATGAATGCATAGCTAGAAGTGATTGACCTTGGGCATGTTTGAGAAGCCCAAAACATCACAATAGGTGAGAAGCAGGGGGACTTCTCTCTCTCCCATATTGATGGAACTAGTATCTTACTTTGCACCGAAATTGCCTCTGAGTCTCAAATGAAAGCAGATGGAGAAGGCAAGGAAAGATTTTTGTCATTTAGAATTTTATGAGAACCTCGTTCTTCTTCTCCCTCTTGCACTCACACATACAGATACTCGTACACATATTTTCAGGGACCAGGAGTCTGTTCAGTTGACCTTCAAGTTGATTTCACTCTTCTTACTTGAAGCCCTGAGTCCTAAAAAAAAAAAAAAGACATTTTCCCCTGGATACCTATTAAAATGGTTTATTTGACAAAAAATCAGTATATATCAAGGCATATATGAATAGTATCTCATTTATAACAAATTTTCATTTTCTAACCCATATATTGTTTTTCCTAAACACATACACATAGGTATTCGTGTGTGTGGATATATGTGTGTATTCTTGATCTGTGCTCAAAACCCAGAAATTCTTCATCACATGGCCTGTTTTCCATTATCTGACTTTTTTTCCCTTTATGCCTTGACATCAGGGAAGCTAAGATATAAATCTGGTGCTCAAGGATACAATTTTCTGCCTTCCTACCTAATTTTTGCATGTTTGCTTTTCATTCTTTAATGAATTTTAGGTGCGTGGATAGTTTCAAAAACGTCTCTACCTCATTTCTCCCCATTCAAGTTGGCTTTCTCTCACTTCCAACTCTTTCATATTTTTAAATAATGTGTGCTATATCTTTATTTCTCCACTCAGGTATCTGTTGTCCTCAGAGACCTTTGAAGCATCTTGTTCTGGAATATTCATATTTTAACTTAAATGGTATTTATGCCAATATCTAATTGATATTTGGTTGTTTGGTTTTAGTATTCTAGTTTAGAGACCTCTTCCCTTCAGATATTTGGAGGTATTTGCTCTAAGCCCAACACCAATCTCCTTCTTGATCCTTAAAATGTAACTCCCTTGGATTTCCCCTCCCAAGCAGAAAGCATTGAAGATCTTAAATGCTAGGAATTCCAAAAATTTATGCTAATGTTCAAGGGTATGGAGCTTTAAAATTTGTTGTGTTGGATAACTGGCTCTTTTGGTCTGGCTGCAGATAGCCTTTATTTCTGGAAGTTGTTCTGAAATTATGTCTTTGATAATTCCATTATCAAGGGAACTTGGGCGCCTGGGTGGCTCGGTGGGTTAATGCCTCTGCTTTCAGCTCAGGTCATGATCTCAGGGTCCTGGGATCGAGGCCCACATCGGGCTCCCTGCCCAGCGGGGAGCCTGCTTCCCCCTCTCTCTCTCTGCCTGCCTCTCTGCCTCCTTGTGATCTCTCTCCCTCTGTGAAATAAATAAATAAAATCTTAAAAAAAAAAAAAGGAAACTTTATGTTCCCTGTTCTCTCCTTCTGACCCCTCACAGTCAGACTTCAGTCATCCTACACTGAGCCTCTAATTTTCTTCTGTTTCATCTCTAGTTGTTTTTTTGATCTTCTCTCAGCTTTATAATTCTTTTAGAATTCCTCAAATTCATCTTCCATTTCTGCTAATATTTGTTCTTCCTTTAAGAATATGCGCTACTGGGGCACTGGGATGGCTCAGTCATTAAGCTTCTGCCTTTGGCTCAGGTCATGATCACAGTGTCCTGGGATGGAGCCCTGAATAGGGCTGCCTGCTCAGCAGGAAGCCTGCTTCTTCTCCCACTCCCCCTGCTGTTGTTCCCTCTCTCGCTGTGTCTCTCTCTGTCAAATAAATAAATAAAATCTTAAAAAAAAAAAAAGAATATGTGCTGTTCATTTAATTTCCAAAAGTTCTTTGTTCTGTTAGAAGACAAAATTCAACTGAGTCAATTTGAAGATCTAATTAGCTTTGTTCAATGATTCATGGATCAAGCAGCATTCCATACAGCAGACAGAAAGGAGCTCTGAGGAGCTGTACAAAAGGAAGGCTTTTATAGGTGGGGAGAATAAAGTTTCTGAGTGTTGATTTTTTCAGGCAAGGTCACCTTACTTCGGGCAAAGGGTTAGGCTCTATGAAGCATATTACTTCACTGGTGTTGACCAGGTAATTCCACATTAACTGGTTACAGGTCACATTTCTGGGAGAGGCCAAAACTGTAATTACATAAGATATTAAGTCTTGGTTTGTTGACAGGAGGATCAGCACAAGTAACTCCATTTTAGGACTTTTTTTTTTTAATTCCCCCTTTTTGATCAGACTCTCACCTTAACTAAGAGCTATGATCAAAATTTAAGACATTAATGCCACTCCCTACTACTGCTCTGTGGTTCTTACAGATTTTACTGGTCCTCGGTGTGATATGCACAGGTCATGATGTTTATTGTTTTTTTTTTTCCTGAACATTTATGGTATTCTCAGGTCACGACTTCATGCTCACAATTTTTTTATTTGGACGTTTTCTTTATTCCTTTTCTGATGTTTGGTCTTAGGGAGATCATTGTCTTACTTGATAGTTAGTGGCTGCAAACATGCATTTCGAGCTTTCAAGAGGATGCAGTGCACCAGGGATACTACTCTATTCTTATAAGCTGGATAGTTTCCAATGTCTGGAGTGCAATTTGGAGCCATGGTACCCAAGACCCAAACCAATAAAACTTCAGTAAGTCCAGAAAAGACCCTATTGAAGAACTCAACTTTTTTTTTNTTTTTTTTTAATTTTATTTTTATTCTTTGCCCAAGGGGTACAGGTCTGTGAATCATCAGGCTTACATCTTTCACAGCACTCACCAAAGCACAAACCCTCCCCAATGTCCATAACCCATCCTGGATAAAGAAGATGTGGTATAGGGCGCCTGGGTGGCTCAGTGGGTTAGAGCCGCTGCCTTCGGCTCAGGTCGTGATCCCAGGGTCCTGGGATCGAGGCCCGCATCGGGCTCTCTGCTCAGCGGGGAGCCTGCTTCCTCCTCTCTCCTCTCTCTCTCCTGCCTTTCTGCCTACTTGTAATCTCTCTCTCTGTGTCAAATGAATAAATAAAATCTTTAAAATAAAGAAGATGTGGTATATATATATACAATGGAATACTATGCAGCTATCAAAAGAAATGAAATCTTGCCGTTTGCAACGACATGGATGGAACTGGAGGGTATTATGCTGAGCGAAATAAGTCAATCAGAGAAAGACAATTATCATATGATCTCTCTGATATGAAGAACTCAACTTCTTAAGCCTACTGGCCTGTTAGTGATCTTATGTAGCTTGAGTTTCAACTTCCCCAGAATTATTAATTCAGGCACAGCAGGTGGTGTTGGCCATAGCACAGAAACTTCCTTGCTCAGTTAAAAGATAACTAAGGGCTATCTTGCTGTCAAGAACATCTTTGGCCAGAGAATCTAAGAATGTTTCTGGGGCAGCTGTTGTTTTAGCAGTGGATCCTTGCAATACTTTTAAGAGTTAAGAAAAAGTTCCTGATCACAGCCTCCTTCACATTTACTTCTAACCAAGGAAGTAGGGCCCTGCCAAAGAATTGGATCCTGAATCATGAAGGACTCCTGGTAGGTCCTTTCTAATTCAGCAACGTAAATTCAGAGGGAGTTGACCAATGACTTATGTTACTTAGCTCATTTGTGAACAGTTAGGGGCACAATTAGAAAACCTGAGAAGCACCATGCCAGTCATCTTGGCATTCATAGGCCCAAGGAGCATGATAACTACCACAGACAAAGATAAATTCTGTTGCGACACAAACCACTTTCACTAAGGTTGTACGATTAATGGACAGATCATGTTTCTTTATTTCTGTTTTTAATGACAGACCTGGCAGTCTGAAAGGTTACCCCCACTTAGCAATGGCTTGGGATATATAGGTGAGGATGGTATCCTTCCAGGTCAAAGCCAGAGTAAAGGAAAGAAAAGAAAGGGTTTTATGTTGACGAAAAGTAGGAAGTCTTGATCTGGCATCTTGAGCAGACACATTCTACACCATTTCCATTTACTTCTCTTCCTTGTCAATTTGACTGTGAGATCCCTGGTGTCTGCAGAGGACCAGTTGTGAGGTGGACCCCCCCTTTTTTTTTTAAAGATTCTATTTATTTATGAGAGAGAGAGTATGAGCATGCAGGAACAGAGGGGAGGAACAGAGGGAGAGGGAGAAGCCGACTTCCCACAGAGCAGGGAGCCTGACACAGGGGTCAATCCCAGGACCCTAGGATCATGACCTGAGCCAGAGACAGACACTTAACTGACTGAGCCACCCAGGTACCCCAGTGGAGCCTTCTTTAGCTGTGAGATGTATACCTAAGTTTCAAGTTCCTGAAGTTTGGCTGCTAACTGGGCAGTAAGGACGATCTAGCTTAGTCCCTTACAAGGAGAGTCGAGGGCAATCTTTGTTCTTAGTGATTCCAAATCAGAAAGGTGGTGGAAAATTGTAAATGTTATATTGGAGAGTAGAAGCCAGGGTATTGGAGTAAATGAGAATTCAGGATCCATTTCAGTTTATAAGTTTATAACAAAACTTCAAAGACAGCAAAATGAGAATCAGTATTGACATAGGTGGAAATGTAATTTTTCTCTCTAAAATTGTTACAGGAGTTTTTTCTCCAACAGTCCAAGGGTTCTTGATCACACCACTTCAAAGAACAAAGAGATAGACTAGACAAAGGGTTGGGCAGCAAAGCAAGGATTATTGAGCCATAGCAAAGTGATAGTATAAAGTTCTTGAGGAGAGAGAGGACCTGAGTGGGTTGCCACTGGAGTTTCTAAGACTAGGGGTATTTATGGACTTGTTGGTGGGCCATTTTAATCTGATTAACCCCCCATAAGCCTGTCATCCAATCAGTTTTTTGTCATCTATCACCTGGGAAAGAGTGGAGGGCTCCTTCCAGGGGGGTGTAAAATCCTTTAAAATGTGTTTTCCTCTTAGGGTGGGGGCCCTTGTCCCTGCCTGACTGTGGTCCAACTATCCTTCATCAAAATCATCCCTACTTTTTTCCAAAGATAATCATAGTAAAATTAATTTGTTTGCATTAAACTTGGCCTGCTTATTTATATAAGTGTAGTAAGAATAGTGATTAACCTTAGAAGCTCTGGTCATATCTGAGTCTATGTAGATTTCTCTCAAATATGACATTCCAGTCAAAGTCTTGGCAATATAACCCATGTTTTTAGTCGTATCCTGTTAGTGGGAGAACAGATTCTTAACTGAACTTATGTAAATAACTAACTGTATTGCCATGGAAGGAATATTCGAGAATTTCCAAATTTTGGAGGTACCACCTGGAGAAAAAGATTAATGTTTCATCTTGGTTTATGAAGATATACTTTATCAAATTATGCTAAGTCATAGATAGCTTGAGAAGAGGTTTCCTTAAATCTGGAAAAACAAAACATTGAAGAACCAGCAATGTTTTAAACAGAAAGGGCGTAAGGAATTACGATCATCCTCCTTCAGTCCTATGGAATTAATACTTGTTCTGCTTGAATCCAGTTTTTCCATTAGTTCTGTAAATTCTTAACCAGTTCAGTTTTATGATCTTAAAGTTGTTAGAAAACTACTTGTTGAAGTCCTTTGTATGAATCTCCTTGAAGATGACACACTTTTGCAGAACACTTTTGCAAAAGCTTCAGAGTAAAACAATAATTATCTATAAGTGACAAAAAAATAAACTTTAGGGTGCCTGGGTGGCTCAGTGGGTTAAAGCCTCTGCCTTCAGCTCAGGTTGTGATCTCAGGGTCCTGGGATCGAGCCTCTGGTCAGCAGGGAGCCTGCTTCCTCCTCTGTCTGGCTGCCTCTCCCCCTACTTGTGATCTCTCTCTGTCAAATAAATAAATAAAATCTTAAAAACAAACAAACATACAAACTTTAAAGGGGTGCCTGGGTAGCTCAGTCATTAAGCATCTGCCTTTGGCTCAGGTCATGATCCCAGAGTCCTGGGATCAAGCCCCACATCAGTCTCCCTGCTCAGCAGGAAACCTGCTTCTCCCTTTCCCACTCCCCCTGCTTGTGTTCCCTCTCTCACTGTCTCTCTGTCAAATAAATAAAATCTTAAAAAACAAACAAACAAACAAACAAAAAAACTTAAAATGCCCATTGTTAAAGATCTTATGAGAATGTATTATAATGGAATTGACAAGGAGATTTGGTTATACCTGAGACACACATTTTAAAATGATAACTGGAATTACTATGATAACATTATACCAGGATAGATCAGACTCTAGGAATTTCATACAATTTCTGGAATACTTATAACATATACCTATACAAATGCAATATGAAGAAAGCTTACTATAACTTATTATTTGACAGTGCTTCCCAGATAATTTAGCACATCGAATATGACTAATTAGGTTAACGACTCTTTTTTTAGGGAGAAAAAACACATCTTTTGAGATGTTCTGGAGATCTAGAAAATCCTGAAGTGTATTCAAGGTCAAAAAGATTTCATTTAGAATTTGATTTTTGGAAGTTTGTCAAAAATATCAAAAGGTTTAAAAATACTTGGTCATATAGGACCATAGGTCACTATTAAACAATGCTTATCTATTTAACTGTAGTTACAATTAAAAACTTTGCGGGCAATACAGAAAGCTAAATAGTTGTAGAAAAAGCCTTAGCTTTTTTTAGTAAAGAAGACTCAGTTTTCTTAAATAATCAAAGAGCTGATGTTAAAGATAACATGAAGCACAGTAAATTATTTTGGTAAGACCCAGAATCTTTGCTTTCTTGACAGATTACTTAAAAGGTAAATAAATTTTCACAATCTGTTACCAAAGTAAAACCAAAAGTCCAAGAAAACGTTCTTTTAACAGAAAGAAAAACAGTTCTAATTGTACACCAGCGTACTTTCTTTTTAAAAAGATTTACTTATTTATTTTAGAGTGTCAGAGAGAGAGTGCGGGGCGGGGGTGGTTGTGTAAAGGGAGAGGGAGTCCAAAGCATATTCTGCTCAGTGCAGAGCCCAAGGAATGTGGGGCTTGAGCTCGCAACCCTGAGATCAGGACCTGAGCAGAAGCCAAGAGTTGAATGCTTGGTTGACTGTGCTACCCAGGCGCCCCTACACCAGTGCACTTTGGATAAAAATACTCATCTTTTTTGGTGGTGTTGTTTTTAACTTAAATAATCCTTAACCACAAATAGAATTCCTTTCCCAACATTCCTTTCCCACAAACCTATAGTTTTGTCCTGTTTTTTCTCTTTCCCATTCTGAAATACCCAGTCAAGATATATAGCCATTAAGATAAAATTACTTTTTTTCCTTAACAAAAGTGCATCTCTTTTCCTCATACTTTATTTTACTGAAGGTACACACACCCTACTTTCCTTGCATATCGAGGTGTTTTCTTTAATCTCTCTAGTAACTTTATTTATATGTATTAGAATTTTGAACCTTGAAAACCTTAATTTTTAGGAAAACAAGTAAGCAATTGCAAATTGTTTTCAAGTTTCCAAAAAGATTTGGGCAAACTATGTAAAAAGTTTACCTAAAAAGTTTTATCCTACGTCATGAAGGGTAGCTGGAAGAAAGGCAGGCAGGGACAACAGGTCTCAGAAGAAAATACCCTTTAAAGGATTTTATTTTATTTTATTATTTTTAAAGATTTTATTTATTTATTTGACAGAGAGAGAGAGAGACAGATCACAAGTAGGCAGAGAGGCATGTAGAGAGAAGAGGAAGCAGGCGATGCAGGGCTCAATCCCAGGACCCTGAGATCATGACCTGAGCCGAAGGCAGAGGCTTTAACCCACTGAGCCACCCAGGCGCCCCCCCTTTAAAGGATTTTACCCCATCCTGGTAGGAATCCTCTACTCCTTCCCACTGTGATAGATAAATGATAAAAACCTGACTGGATGACAGGTTTATGGAAGGTTAATCAGATTAAAATGACCTGCCAAGAAGTCCATTAAAACCCTTAGACTTAGAACCTCCAGTGGCAAACTTCTCCTTCTCTCTTCCAGAGTTTTGTACTATCACTCAATAGACCTTGCTTTGTTGCCAACACTCTGCCTCTTCATTCTTCAATGTGGTGTGACCAAGAACCACGCACCAAAGGAAAAAATCCTGTAACACTACTCGCATCTATTTAATTCATGTGTTTTCAACAATTATGTGGACATTACTTAAGAAAATTTCATCATACTAAGTTTGTATTGTTGTTGGAAAATTTTGTAACAGATAATGAGCTCATTTGACTAATAAACCCAGGTAGAATAAAAGCTTTATGTCTGTAGTCAACATTGATAACTCTATAAAGACATGTTTGTTTGGGGGCGACTGGGTGGCTCTGTTGGTTAAGCATCTGCCTTTGGCTCAGGTCATGATCTCAGAGTCCTGGGATCAAGGGTCTTGTTGGGCTCCCTGCGCAGTGGGGAATCTGCTTCTCCCTCTGCTCCTTTCCCCGCTCCTGCTCTCTCTCTCTCAAATAAAATCTTAAAAGAAAAAGAAAAAAAAAAAAAAGACACGTCCATTTAAATTAATCCCAAAAAACTAGCTTTAATACCAAATATTTTCCCAGGTCATGTGAACCCAAAAGATATTTGGGTTAGTTTCTATTACATTTCTGAGAATTCTAGGAGTCCTTAATTCATAATAGCACTTAAGGCCATTAAATAGAGCTCTTTTACATATAATCCTAGTAATACCATCTGGAGATGGATGGATGGGTAGATAGATAGATACATACACACACACACACACACACACACACACACACACACACACACACACAAATAGGCTAATGCAAACAGAGGCTTTACAGTTTTCACTTAAAAAGTAGTGCCATGAGTCAGGTACAATAATACAAAACTCACTAGTTATAACAGAGATAGATCCCAATTATGTTTCTGGCAGATGGAATAAATGGAGTTTCCTTTCTCAGATGGCTAAAGTCTTTTACTAATATGTGTGAAGAAAGTGGTTAAAAGAGTTTTAATTTACCTAAGTTTTAAATAACATTTCCTCCTTTTGTTCTCCTTCTGTTAAGAATTACCTCCCTGAAGTTTGCATTTCAAAGAGATGGCCTGGATAAGTGTTCCTGGAGGGTTCAAGTAGAACATTTACATCTCAAAGTCAGAGGGAAAGAGTGCAAGTTCTTCTAAGAAGGACTTTTGTGTCCTAAGGCCAGATTTTTTACAATGCCTCCAAGCCTTTTAAGATGAATAGGTACTGTTAGTTGCTTATCAAAGGACTGACACATCCATCCACCTATGTTGGAATGTTTTTCTTGCTTCCAGGTACATTTAGCTTAAGAAAGAAGGTCTAAAAAATAGTTCTGTCAGGCTCTGAATATCAGCTTCCGAACTGGGCAAATTTCTGATCACAGAGTTATTAAATCCTTTCAGATATCTTGTCAGGTTGCAACTGGGACAAATGGTAAATGCTCGTGGCAATATTAAACTAACAACCCTAAGGACCCAGGAAGTTTCCTCAAAGAGTACAAAAGATAACTGTCTTCACAAGATCTGGAGTCACTCCCAAAGTTAGTCAGAAGAAAGAGCCAACACCCTGCCTGTCCTAGGCAGGCAGGAAAAACGGCCAAGATCTTAGGGAGACAGGGAAACTGAAGGGACCCAAGAGAGAAACTTGGACTTGCACCCCCATCCCACTCTACACAGCCATGTAATGCCAATAGTACATATCCTCCTTATATGGGATACGGGGTTGATGGTTTCTCTAGAATCGGTAATATCTGAGGAAGGACTAGGTGAGAATGACGAGATGAAGCCTTCATATCTCCAAGCCAAGGCCCCCTGACTCCAAGGAATAACACCTCGGCCCTCCTCTTGGTTCTAACTGGTTCTTGAATGCCTGAAAAGACACATACACCAGACCATCATCCTCAGTAACAAACTCCAGACCCTGAACAAAGACCAGACTCCCTCTTTTCCTTTCCACGTCTCCTGACACTCCATCTGAATCCCTATACATCTTCAATAAACTCTGCTTCCACCTCCTGCTGGTTCACATTTGATTTCCATCCTGGGTGAAGCCAGGGACCCTCTTGGCTAGTCCTATAGGACCCTTCTTCCCATGGGTCCTTGGACCTGGCCTTCCTGCATCATCTGGACAGAAAAGGAGCCACTACGCTCCAGAGATCCAAGAACCAAGTCTGGCAATAATTTTCACCCTTAACCCAGCTTCTGCCAGTTTTCTTAGGATCCCCTCTGCAGGCTCTGGTATCTAAAAGATTTTGACAAGATTTTCCCTTAATTTTAGTTTCCCTTGACTGTTGAAGGGAAGAACATAGCGATGAACCTGGAAATTGCCAAGTCCTCTCAACCAGAGGATTGGTGGAAGATGGGAACCCATCTTCGAGAGTAGATATGGAGGTGTTTGTAAGGACACTAATTTGAAAGACTTTTGTTTATAGTCATGTAATCTCTTTAGAGTGAAGAGACAATTCAGACATATTACCAGAGTGGATACTCAAATGAAGGAGGACAGAGGGGGAGCGGTAAGGGATTTGATAGTCTTACTCTTTTGTGTTAGGTACTTTTTATATCTTTTTCACTGGCCTTTTATGACAGATCTTTACATGAAGTTCTTTTGGCATTTTTGAAGCCTTTTGGAGGCTTCATGTCACTTAAAATTAGTATCCCATTCTGCTTATTTGCTTTGGGAGCCCTTGCTTTTACTTTTACTTACTTACTTATTCTTCCTTCCTTTCTTTCTTTCTTTCTTTCTTTCTTTCTTTCTTTCTTTCTTTCTTTCTTTCTTTCTTTCTTTCTTTCATCCATTCATCCATGCATTCATTCATTCATTTAGAGAGCTTGGGCGTGCAAGTGGAGGTCGGGGTTGAAGGGAGGGATAAAGCTCCATCCCTAGCTTGGAGCCTGATGTGGGGCTTGATCTCATGACCCCATGATCATGACTCCAGCCAAAATCAAGGATCAGACGCTTCACTGACTGAGCCACCCAGGGGCCCCAAGAGCCCTTGCTTTCAAATTATCTTGTTTAATAGGAATGTTTCACATAGAGTCCACTGTAATTCTGGGTAAATTTAGTAAGATTTTACCAAGTTTGGAAATATCTATAGATTCTGATACTGGAAGAAGTCATGCCTACCTATTTAAATTTAAAAGATTCCATTTCTTTTAGCTAAGACTTTTTGGGTCTCTTAGAGCCTGAGGGATGTGCCCCAGGGTTAGGGATTGTGTGGTATTTTATAGTGTAGTTGTTGCACAGAAATTTTCTTGAGATTAGTAGGGACCCGATATCCATCTATTCCATTCTATGACCAATTTATCCTAACATGGGAATCCTTGGGTTAGGTTGTAAGCATTCTAACAGCTTTTTTTTTTTTTTCTGATTTCTTTTTTTTTTCTTAGGGATTTTATTTATTTATTTTGAGAGGGAGAGAGGGAGAGAATGAGAGAGCACAAACAGGGGCAGAAGGGCAGACGGAGAGGGAGAAGCAGACTCCCTGCCGAGCAGGGAACCTGATGCGGGGCTCAATCCCAGGACCCTGGGATCATGACCTAAGCTGAAGGCAGACGCTTAACCAACTGAGCCACCCAGGCGCCCCTAACAGCTTTTAAATGTTCAACCCATGCTCACCAATTTTGTGGATGCTTCTGAGATTTCCCCTTAGCAGTAGTCTTTTATCTACACAAAACAAGACAAACGTGCGTGTTAATATATCAACAATAACCAAGAGATGTTACGGCTTCCTGGCCAAGATAAGGCCCTTGTGTGTATCACCACCAGTTCCCAGCATGGAAACTTGCACTGGAGAGAAGGTTGAGCCAACAGACCTCAACAAATAGAGACTTCAGACTGCAGGCTCCAGACAAGAGCTATAAACTGTCACTAACAGTTCCCATGTGGATCCTGGGACAAAATCAAGGGCTGGGTGTTTCCACTCATCAATTAAGAATGGTGGTCTGAAATGAACACTAGGGGCTCGGGCTCTGGACAGAACTGTTTGACAGCCCAAGCTCACCTGCCCTGAATTGGAAAGCCTGTTAGCTTCAGAGCACATCACAAAAAGAACAGAACTCAGAATTGAGAGGTTACCCTTGGAAATGGTGAGAGAGCTTGTGAACTCAGAACGATGCTTGGGCAGCACACCTTTGCTTCGTATTGTCCCAGAAGCCATCTGAAGTCTCCTTCAGTCCCACCACTGCCATCAAATCTGTTAAAAAACAAAACTCAACCAAGTCGATTTAAGGCTTTGATTGGCTTTTTCAGTGATTCGTGAATAAAGCAGCAACCCATCTGGCAAACTGAAAGGAGCTTTGAGGAGCTGTACAAAATGGAAGGCTTTTATAGGCAGAAGTGGGAGGAGAAAGGAAGTTTCTACGAAGAGTGGACTATTTCAGGCAAGTTTACCTTTCTTTGGGGAAAGGACTGGGGTCTATTATGCAAATTACCTCACTAGTGCTGACCAAGGTAATTACTTCCAGATTGACTGGTTAAAGATCACATTCCTGGAGAGGGTAGATCTGCAATTAGATTAGACATTAGGTCTTATTTGCTGACATGGAACTCAGCAAATGTGACTCCATTTGAATCTCCTCCCTCCCTTCCTTCCTCCCTTCTTTCCTTCCAAAAATTGTTTTCTGATTTTTCTTTATTTGTAGTTTCAGTATTTTCTCTTAGCTATCTAGTCATATTGATTACAGTCATTATTTCATTGTGCTTTGAAAATTCTGTTTTTCGTGGCACCTGGGTGGCTCAGTGGGTTAAAGTCTCTGCCTTCCACTCAGGTCATCATCTCAGGGTCCTGGGATAGAGCCCTGCATTGCCTCTCCCTCTGCTTGCCTCTCTGCCTGCCTGTAATCTCTCTCTCTGTCAAATAAATAAATAAAACCTTTAAAAAAAATTCTGTTTTTCTCCAAATCCTTTTGTTTGTTTTTGCCACCTTCAGAATGAAGGTTCTTCTTAAATTTCTGGTAGTCCCTAGGTATTATTCATATTTAAATGAACCATTTAAATATACCCATTTTTTTGCCTAGTGTGTTTCTCGCAGGGTAGTTGATCAAAATTTGGAGAGCTTGGCACTAACTATCCTGATTTGTAAGTTGAATTTTCATAGGAATCCTTCAGGTTCCATTTTGGGGAGTGTATCTGAGTTAAGTTGGAGAAAAGAGGCAGGAGGGGTCTCATGATGAATTACGCAGATTTCCACTCAGTCTCCTTCTTTTCACCTCTGTTCTCTACTGCTTCAGGTCTCACAGGGTCCTGTGCTTCTCTGGTTCAGTTTAATAAGTAAACCTATTTTCCATCTCAGAAGTGGGAGGTGGATGTAGTTCCCTGGCTCTACGTGTTAAAGGGAGAATTTGGGAACAGTTTCTTTATTCATACTTTCATCTGATACTTCTCATTTTAGCCCAGGCTTTGCTGCTGCCTTCTGTGTCACTGGACATTTCTAATTTCTAACTCTTTTCCCCATTCCTCAGTGTTGATCCACTTCACTTGTTCCCTATCCTTTGCAGGCTCTTAGATTTCACCTTCCTCTGCTTTTAAATTATGACAATAATATGTTAAATACTATTTATCCAGCATTAAGGCTATGAAAAAATACATATTCCCTCTGGGTTTATCACTTTTAAAAATCCCTTCACTGAAAGATTTAAAGAGTAAACAAGAGATACATGCATTTATCCAATCTGCATTTTTTTTTTAACCAGATGTCTCTCAGACCATTTTTCCACAGTGTTCTTGAGATCTGAAAATAACAATCAAAGCATGGGATTTAGCAAAAGGCATAGATAGATTCCTGTTTTCCTACTCTCTCTTTTAGAGAAGATAAAAGAGAGGTTCCAAAAAGTCAGTGTGATACAACAGTAGCAAAGTGTTTAATTTTGACGAAAAAAA
Source organism: Ailurus styani (assembly GCA_002007465.1). NCBI lineage: Eukaryota > Metazoa > Chordata > Mammalia > Carnivora > Ailuridae > Ailurus > Ailurus styani. The sequence goes on from LNAC01000153.1 coordinate 3,154,564, forward strand.
ACCAAAGTGTTAGAGCTAGGATTTGAACTCTTGAGTTTTTACCAATGTCTTCTGTGTGTGTGAAATTTTTTCAGTTCCCTATGATGCATTATTAAGTTTCTGCGTTGTTGGAGTCAATATGTGTCCGTGATTTTCTTAATCATCCAAATTATCCCAGAGTTTGAAATAATAGATCTAGACCCCTAAATAGATGTGTACAGGTCTGTGTGGAAAAAAAAAAAAATCTTTGAAGTGTCCTCATTCATTTAGATAGAAGGTTTTGGCACCCTGGGCCCTTGCCATAGATGTTTTATGGAACATTTTTAATATATTTCTACCATATTTAATAAAAATCTTTCATTTTTTTTGAAATATTGCAAAATATCTCTTCTATTTTATATATTTGAGGTGAAAAACAAATTTTGCTTTTTTGCACATACAATTCATTTTTAATAAGACTGTGAACATTTAAGAAATACTCCAGACCTTTTTTCACATTGTATGTAACAAATTTCCTCTATTGTGCCCCACATTTTATCTTTGACCTATTAGTTAGGAATTCATTCTTCAAAATTGTTTTCAGTTACTAGTCATCTGTATTCAAATTTCATATTATTAATTTCTAGTTCTCTAGAATTGTTTTTAGGATGTGAAGAATACAAATTTTGTTTTCTGCAACTTAGCTGGTAAATTTTCAATTTTTTAAATATAAGCTCTATTTATAGAAAAGGAACATGTGTTCCCTATGAAGGGATGGAGAGTGTGTGTATATATGTGTGTGTGTGTGTGTGTGTATATATATATATATATATATATATATATATATATATAAAATCACATTTTAAAGAATAAACAAGTTTCTTGTGTGGTTTTCAGCTATTCTCCCATGATATGAATTTGAGGAGATTGATATTTTTCTAAATAGTTGGAGCTGTGACAGTCACCATATCAACTTTTTAGACATGGCACTGAGGACAAAGAGGAGGAACAAGCTGTAAGAATTGGGCTGAGGCAAAAGAATATTTTAATTTGAAAAATAATCTATTTTGAGGATGTGATGTATCTTTCCACCCCTTAAGAACAAATTCTCTAAGTTTTTTTTTCTCTACTTATATAACTGGCATGCAGTTATAATAATGATCTGAATCTGAGAACTTTAATTACATTTGTGGCATTCTCCATATATTCTGAGCAGTTTTGCTTTGTTATTATGATGATTTTTTCAAGTTTCTAAGATTATCAATAGTACATAATCATCACCAAGTATCCTTGTTACTTACCATAGTTCACTGGCCATCTTTATATCATATTTTCATCAATTTTGAGTATATTTCTTCACTACCCTTGCTATCATTATGTAAGAGTCTATTTGATTACAGATTTATTGTTATTATTCATGTGACTTTGGATCAGGTGAATTCCTGGTAGTAAAGTATTTATTGAATTTTCTATTCAGACCAATCATATCTATTATATCTTTGATGATAAATATAGAACAGCTTTGTAGATGATTGTAACAATGTTCTACATAATCTGTATATAAGGAAATTCATTATAGTACTATTTGTAATAGTAAAAAATTGAAATTTCTAAATATCCACTTAAGAAGGATATGGTTAAATAAGTCGTTATGAACTTCTGTGGATTATTATGCAGAGGGCATGGAATATTATACAAAGACAAAAGAGAATGTGTAGCTCAATTTGAACAAAAACTGGAAGGTTAAAAAAATAAATTGTCAAGAAAAACAAACTCTTCAAATTATATTTGTGTCTGTGTAGACACACTGGAAGACTTAAGAGATATGTATTGAATTCTTTTTTTTTCTTTAGCAAATATTTTCAATACTAAAGTAGTTAGAAAATTTATTGGAAGCAAAGAAAAATGGAGTCAGTGTTCAAGGAAAAGTTCCAACTTTTATTGTTTAACTTACTTCCTAAGTGGTATATAAATCCTATGGGAAATTTTTAACATTTGTAACAACTTAACATGTTTAAAATTTTTAACATTTTTATATACCACTTAGGAAGTAAGAAAGAAGAAAGGCAGAAATGAGTGAAGGGAGGAGGCAGGGGAGAAAGGATCCACTGTTTTGTATTTTTTTTTCTGTAAAGATCTATTTCTTTCTTTGTGGGGCTGGGAGGGGGGCTGCTGATGCAGAGGGAGAGAATCTCAAGCAGACCCTGAGATCATGACCTGAGCCAAAATCAAAAGTCAGATGCTTAACTGACTGAGCCACCCAGTCTCTCCCATTCTTAATATAGTAAAGAGAGTCACTCTGAAACCAAATATCATAAACACAATTAGAATCAATGAAGAAAGTCCATGGACATCTCCTTTGATTTTATAAATAAAATATGTCCACTAATATTATTGCCACTTTTAATTTTATACCTTCTCACAAATTCATTTACATAGAAAGCTTAAAGGGGAAGTAGGTATTATATGGGTAGGTAGGTTAGTAGACAGTTGGATGGATGGATGGATGGATGGATGGATGGATGGATGGATGGATGGATAGGAAAAAAGAAATCCATTGAAAAAAAGCAATTGGAAGTCATAATGTGGAAACATCAACAATAAGAATGACAATAATAAATTATAGTAACTAAGATTTATAGAGGGCTTCTTTTTATTTATTTATTTCACAGAGGGAGAGAGATCACAAGGAGGCAGAGAGAGAGAGGGGGAAGCAGGCTCCCCGCTGAGCAGGGAGCCTGACGCGGGCCTCGATCCCAGGACCCTGAGATCACGACCTGAGCCGAAAGCAGAGGCTTTAACCCACTGAGCCACCCGGGCGCCCTGTAGAGGGCTTCTTAAGTGTCATTTACTAACCTAAGTGTTTCCCATGTATTAACCTATTTAATACTTATGAGGAATTTATTCATTTATAGATAGGGTTTCTGTGGCACACAGGGGTAAGTAATTGCCCAAGGAAATAAAGGTAGGTAGTGGCTGACCCATGATTAGGAGATCCAAATGATCTGCTTTCAAGATATTATGCTTTTGAAAACTACTCTAAACTGCCAAAAGGAATGTTAGTATATTAATAATTACCATTTGGGAAAAAATACTTAACCATCCTTTATAATAGTAATAAATTATGAAATATTGAAGCATAAATTGAATGCGCAATATGTAGTCATAAATAAATCTATAAAATCATGTTAGAGAGAATTTAAAAGAAGATTTGATTAAATGGTTGGATACACTAAGTTCCTGAATGGGAAGAGAAAATATTAGAAAATAGTCTATTAACCTTGATTTTTAGATTTAATTTAATTCAAGTCAAAATTCAAGCTGTCTTATCTTTGAAACTTAATTAAATGGTTTTATATTTATTTGGAAATGTAAGTAGGTGAAAGGTCCAATATTCAATAAAAGAATATCCTAACCATATTCTAGTCTTATCAGATAATAAAAAAATGATGTTGCAAATATGAAACATAAAACAAAATTGAACAGAAAATATAAATCACTAAGGTAATGAGTGTATTATCTAGCTTGCTTTTGGTAGGCTGTTACTAATACCACTTGTGATTAGCTTCAGTGATAAAGAGGGATTGATTACTTCCCATAATTGAAAAAACCAGAAATATATGGGCTTAGGAACAGTTTGGTCACATTGAATCTTCATTTCTTTGTGGTTCTCTTGGCTTTTCCTTCTGCCTAGTGCCAGATTGATTTTCCTTATGGCTGCAAGATGGCTATCATCAGCAATTTTGATGTCTTGCTTCCTTATTCACATCACGGGAATAGACCAGGTGTGTTCCCACAACAGTCAAGCAAATTATCCTATTTTGGCTGTAACTGGGCCTTTTATGAACTAACATTATGGCCATGAGAATGCCACACATTGAGTTAGTTTGCACTGGATTAGGGCTAAAGTTGGTCCTCCTCTCATCTGGCTGTATGCAGTATGAGAAGTTGCTTCCCGAGGGAAAAATCTCCATGTGATCAGAATGGTAAGACAAAGGATGTTGGACAGTCGTGGGGAGAGAAGCAAGCATGTGTGTGTGTGTGTGTGTGTGTATACAGACACATATAATATATATATATATATATATATATATATATATATATATATATATATAT